>JAJGOT010000062.1:1235000-1392500 GCA_022457155.1 Cladopsammia gracilis
TAGAAAAAGCATTGCCTCAATAGATCGGCGGTTCAACTGATGATGATTAGGATGATGATGGTTTGAAACAGGCCTTACCTGATCTAAACAGGCCTTACCTGATCTCTAGTTGCATTCTGAAACATGCTAAAGGCGTGTCTGAAAGCTTTGGCATAATGTGTTAATCCTGGAACAGAAAACATGAGCAAGCTAACATTAAAAAAACTCAGATTGGACTCCATATATATCAAATTTCTCTTTAAATAGGCTGTGTGGTTATGGGCTTGTTGTTTGAAACTGGAGGGGTATTAATTCTCGTGTTATCGCATCGATGCACGTAATCTCTATATTCTTTTTTTTATATAAATATATTTTATTGGTTTCCAAGTACATACATTTACAATGTTTTATAACTGAAAGACAACAACAACAAAAAACGATACATCATAATAAAGAAAATAATAATCCTAAGCTAAGGCCAAAAAAAATAATAAAAATTACGCACAATATACATATAAAAACGTGATTTTTCCTCTCAGATATCGCTTTACAGGTTGTATAAAACAGTAAAAAAGAGAGGGAGCAAAATTAATATACATAGATGAAAGAAAGTGGAGGTTTTTGCATGGTTTTCTTTTTAGAAAGTAAGTCAAAACTTGGTGTTACGGTGTTATAAAGTGAGAGGAAGGGAGAGAAGTTTTCTATTTTTGGTAAATTATTGCGCATTTTGCATATCCATATAAAGAATCTGGCAACCAAGAGATAGAAGTTTTGATGGTTCCGGTTCAAATCATCTGGTTTTAAACCCAACACTAAAGATGGCGATAAATTGAGTGGATTTGGAGCTTCTGTGCGATTAGCTAACCATTGTTTAAAGTCTTGCCAAAAAAGAGTGGTTTCGCTACAAGTCCAGAAAAGATGAATAAGAGTCTCCTTCTCGTCTTGGCAAAAAGTGCACTGCTCGTTATCCTTTATTTTTATTTTGGTTAAAAAAGTATTGGTTGCTAATCTCCTGTGTAATAATTTAAATTGGAAGACGATTAATTTTGAAATCCTTGTACACAAGAACGGAGTTTTGTAAACTACCTTTCAATTAATACTTTCGTCTCTTTCAAGCATGCAATCCGCGGTCCATTTCCTTTGGCTACCAATGGGGCTCTTCTGTCAACAAGGAGTTTGTAAACTAGTCTACTAGGTTTGCTCGTCTTTAAAAAAGTATCAATGATATTTTCGTACTTGGTGTTACTACAGTGGTTGTTTACATCATATGTTTTCAATACAGATTTAATGGCTGATATCACGCCGTGGAAAGTTAGAAAATTTGTTTTGATGTTATAACGTTCTGTAAAATCGGAAAAGGAAAGACAGTTTGTCTCATTTCTAATCAGATGACATACATTTTTGACTCCCTTTTTAAAAATACCATGGTATTTAAAAATACCATGATCTATAGTAAATTGATCTATTTCCGACACGTATAAGAGAATTTTGCCACAGACTGTGTGCCTTAAACTGTTCAATGGAGGAGATACTATCTTCATATTTAATATCTGTGAATGTTTGTAGTATTTCCAACGCCACTACGTTGTTATTGCGTTACTTTCAGCGGTATCTAGCGCGCGCATGCGCCCGTAGCTCATCTTTGTAATTCCATGCGGTTCTCGTTCGGTCTTCAATAAACCTTCGTTAAGACACAGTTTGTTCCTTATTGGCGTGGTGGCAGCGGCTTTTACCCACGTACGGTGGACCCTAACACAAGTGTGGTCGTCTGGAACCTGTGACCCTTATTTTCACGAAGTGCGAAGATCAACAAATCAAAGTGAATTCGCCGTAACCGCTCGTGTAGGAAAACCAACATGGCCGCCGCTCCCAGGGCGCCTAAACAATGGCAGCTTACGAAAAACGAGACCATCACCTCGTACGAAAGTTGGAGGCAAAACTTAGTCTACATCTTATCCCTGGACAAGAACTTTGTCCCATTTTTAGAGGCCACATGGCAAAAACAAACCGCCGCCAACCCTCGAAGAGGCCTTACGAATGATGGCACGTCTGTACCTGAGGAACAACGACTTACTGCCGCTCAGAAAAATGCCCACCTGGATCTTCTGCTCGGACAGATTGCCAATTTTTGCCCCGTGATCTCCAGGAACTCCATAGTAAAGCACTCCACCTCTCTGAATGACATTTGGCAGAAAATTCGCCAGCATTTTGGGTTCCAGTCCTCCGGAGCCCATTTCCTCGACCTTGCAAGCATCAGCCTTCAAACTGCTGAGCGACCAGAGGACTTATTCCAACGCCTCATGGCCTTCTTCGAAGACAACCTCCTTGCAGTTAATGGTGGCTTAACCCACCACGGTGAGCAGGTGACCGCAGATGAAGATCTTTCCCCATCGCTTGAGAACACTATAGTAGTTCTGTGGCTGCAGCTGATCCACCCTGGCCTACCATTACTGGTAAAGCAGAAGTATGGTTCTGAGTTGCGTAACAAGACCCTTGCCTCACTCAAGCCAGAGATCTCACAAGCACTTAGTTCCCTCCTTGATGAACTACGCTCCATAGAGGACACCAAAGCCATGCGTATTAGCAATGTCAACCCCAGACGCACCTCTAATGGCGGACAGGGCCAACCACGCCGCCGTCCATTTGTATCTTGTATTCTCTGCAAAACCGCTGGACGCCCTCACAACACCCATGATCTAATGGAGTGCCGTTACCTGCCTGATCGTGACAGGAGACCATTGGCCCGCTCACGTCTTATAAACGACGATCCTGATGAGTTTGCGACCGGCGACTGTGGCCCTTATGATGAGTGTTGCGATCATGCCCTCCCGCCTGAGCACAGTGATGCACCTACTGCACTCCGTGTCAGCATTATTCAATCACCTGTTCTCAACACCTTTTACCACGAGCACCCCGTGCAGCTCACCCTTGATACTGGCGCCACGTCTAACATGGTTCGTGCCTCGGCCGCTAAGTTATATGGCCTACCTGTTACCCCAGCTTCTCAGATGGCCCGCCAAGCCGATGGAGTTACCCCTATGGATGTGGTGGGTGAAGTGCATTGCACTCTCACTCGTGGACAGCAAGCATTTGAACTAGACGCCCTAGTTGTTCGCCAACTCGATGTTGACATTTTAGCGGGAAACCCCTTCCTGGCCCGAAACGACATCGGCATCCGTCCTGCCAGGCGCCAAATTGTAATCGGCGGGTCTGACGTAATCCACTATGGTACTGCTTCCAAACACACTACTCAACCAGCTGTGTGACGCACCCAGTCCTTTCTCCTACGCAACCCGCAACGCACAGTTATACTGCCAGGAGAGTACGTTCAGCTTGACACCCCTTGTGATTCTGACCCAGATACATTATGGGCCCTTGAACCCCGACTAGACTGTCCATCCAACACCCCCCTCAAGGCAGAAGGAGCATGGCCCCCACCTCAACAAGTCCTCTCTGTGGACCACGCTGTACGCATAACCAATACGACTGACTCTCCTATACTTCTACGGACCGGCGAGCAGCTGTGTCATGTAAGGCATGTTATACCTGTTGACAGCATAGACACCACATCTGCCCCTACCTCTACAGCCACTACTGCCCCTACCTGCTGTCAGCCCTTCTCCACTAATGTGATCCTTGACCCCGATGGCTGCTTAGACGAGGACATTCGCGACAAGTTCAGAGCACTGAATCTGGAGTTTGATGATGTTTTCAACCCCACTATCTCGAAATATAACGGCGCTAGCGGTACCATTGAAGCTGTTGTCAACATTGGTCCCACACTCCCCCCTCAGCGTAAAGGCAGACTCCCACAGTACAACAGAAGCACCCTTGAGGAATTGCAAGCCAAATTTGACGAGCTCGAAGTGGCTGGTGTGTTTGCCAGACCTGAACAGGTGAACGTACACGTTGAGTACTTGAATACCTCCTTCCTTGTTAAGAAACCCAATGGGGGTAGCAGACTTGTGACATCCTTCGGCGAAGTTGCCCAGTATAGCAAGCCCCAGCCTTCCCTAATGCCTAACGTCGATGGTGTACTGCGCGAAATTGGGAAGTGGGAGTATATAGTTATCTCGGACTTGTTAAAGTCGTTCTATCAAATTCCACTGGCTCACTCTTCCATGAAGTACTGTGGGGTAGCCACACCCTTTAAAGGCATCCGTGTTTATACCCGCTCTGCTATGGGCATGCCTGGGTCGGAAACATGCCTCGAGGAGCTAATGTCTCGAGTTCTAGGTGACCTAATTCAAGAGGGTTGTGTTGCCAAAATTGCTGATGACCTGTACGTTGGTGGGAGCAACCCTACAGATGTCCTTCATAATTGGCGGCGCGTTCTTTCCTTGCTTCAACGCAACAATCTTCGTCTCTCCGCGCCCAAAACACTCATCTGTCCCAGAAAGGCCACCGTGTTGGGTTGGGTATGGTCTAATGGCACCCTACAGGCTAGCCCCCACAAGTTAGCCGCATTATCCTCTGTTGACCCTCCTACTACTGTTCAAGGCCTACGATCTTTCGTTGGTGCATACAAGGTGCTCAGCCGAGTACTCCCTAGGTTCGCTGAATTGCTGGACCCCTTGGATCAGGCCACCGCTGGAAAGGAATCTCGAGAAAGACTAGTGTGGTCCGATGAGTTACTCCTGTCTTTCAAGTCCGCCCAACATGCCTTGGAAAACCACAAGACCATCACAATCCCCCAACCCCGCGACGCTTTGTGGATCGTGACAGATGGTTCTGTGAAGAATAGAGGCATCGCAGCCACACTCTACACCCACCGGAACGGTAAACTGCTGTTGGCTGGTTTTTTCAGCGCGAAACTGCGAAAGCATCAAGTGACCTGGCTACCGTGTGAGATCGAAGCTCTGGCCATAGCTTCCTCCATCAAGCACTTCGCCCCTTACATTATCCAGTCATCCCATACAACCGAAGTTCTGACGGACAGTAGGCCTTGTGTCCAAGCCTACGATAAGCTTAGGAGAGGAGAGTTCTCAGCCAGCTCCAGAGTTACCACCTTCCTGTCTACAGTCAGCCGCTATTCTGTCCATGTGCGCCACATTGCAGGTGTTGAAAACCTCCCCTCAGACTTCGCCAGCAGGCACCCAAGAGAATGCTTGGACTCCAGCTGTCAGATTTGTCGCTTTATTGCGGAGTTGGAAGATTCTGTTGTGCGCAGCATCTCCGTGAGCGAAGTCCTAGAGGGTTCTGTTCGAATGCCCTTCACCAGCCGCGCCGCATGGCAAGCTACCCAGCTGGAATGCCCTCACCTCCGGCGAACCCATTCTCACCTCAGTCAAGGTACCCGACCTTCAAAGAAGGCTACCAAAATAATTGATGTCAAACGCTATCTTCAGAACGTCGTCATCGCCACTGATGGTCTTCTCGTTGTCAAAGACCACCCGCCTTTCCAGCCCCCTCGCGATCGCATTGTTGTCCCTCGCACTGTTCTTGATGGACTCCTGACAGCCCTTCACATCCGTTTCAGTCATCCTTCCAAGTACCAAACCAAGCGCCTTTTTAGCAGGTACTTCTTTGCTCTGGACCTTGACAAAGCAATTGAGACTGTCTCTTCCTGCTGTCACACCTGTCAATCTCTGAAGACTATCCCTAAACACCTGCACCCGCAGTCAACTGCCGATGCTCCTCCTACCATTGGCGTATCATTTGCAGCTGATGTCGCTAAGCGTCATCGTCAACTGATCATGGTTCTAAGGGAAACAGTGTCTTCGTACACCGTGTCTTCCTTCATCGCGAGTGAAAAACTCGAAGACCTCCGCAATGCCATCATCATGCTCTGCTCTCAGCTCCGTTCCCTTCGCGACGGAGGGGTGATCGTCCGCGTTGATCCTGCCCCTGGCTTCTCCGCCCTTGCCAAAGACAGAGTACTCCTCTCTTATGGGATCACCCTGGAGGTTGGTAGGCCCAAAAACCCTAACAAGAATCCTGTGGCTGAGCGCGCAATCGAAGAGCTAGGCTTGGAGATCCTCAACTTGTCTCCTGAGGGAGGCCCCGTCTCTCAAACTACGCTGTCCTTAGCAACGGCCAATATGAACTCCCGCATCCGCCGTGATGGCCTCTCAGCTCTTGAGTTGTGGACGCAACGCGACCAGCTCACTGGTGCGCAGCTTCCAATTGTCGACCGCCAGATTATCCTCAGTCAAAACTTTTCCCGCCAGCAGAATCACATGCCGAGTGCTAAGTCCAAGGCCCATGGCTTTACCAAAGCCTCCATCCCCACTGTCCTTGTTGGTGACCTTGTTTTCATCAAAGGTGACAAAGACAAACTGAAAGCCCGCGACAAGTATCTTGTGATCGGCATCGATAAAGACCTTTTCTGTCAGCTCCGCAAGTTTACCAGTTCACAGTTCCGCAGTAAGGTCTACACCATTCCTATGTGTGACTGCTACCCTGTCACCCCAACTGTCCTAGCTCAGACTCCACAAGGACCCATCCGTGGCCAGACCGAATCCACTGCTTCTGACTCTGACGATGATCCTGTTCCCGTCGTCCCTTCACTAAGACCCCCTACAGTGCTTGCTTCTCCACCAGTGGATACCTATACTGTTCCGGTACACCACTCAGTGTCTCCAGCTCATTCTCAGCTACCCGCCCAGGAACACCCCCCAATTCCTGAAGTCATTATGCCTTCTCGGAATCCTCCACAAGCTCCCCTGGACCCCTCTTTTACTGATGATGCACAGCCGACGCCTGCTGCTGTTATCCCCACTAGGAAATCTGACCGCTCGCGGAAAGCCCCATTTTGGCACAATAAGGACTGGGACTTTGACTAATAACTCTGCCCTGTACTCTCTAGCCGTAACTACGGTCTTTACCATGAACTGCGTATTTTATTAGCTCACTCGTACCTTATCATAAGGGGGAATACACCCCACCGTTACATTCAGTTTCATATTTATTCTAGCTCTTTCATTACTTTTAGCCGTTGTTATCCTATGCGGTTTTAGTCTAGTGCTCGTATCAGTTCAGCCTATTGTTCATGTTTTATTTCTTAGTTAGGGTAGGAAAGAAGGAGGAGGCAATCACGCCACTACGTTGTTATTGCGTTACTTTCAGCGGTATCTAGCGCGCGCATGCGCCCGTAGCTCATCTTTGTAATTCCATGCGGTTCTCGTTCGGTCTTCAATAAACCTTCGTTAAGACACAGTTTGTTCCTTATTGGCGCAAAGTAAAGGGATCTGATATCTTGATGTATTTTGCCAGATCTTTTTAACTAAGGTTGCCTCGAAAGATAGCTTCACCACCAAAAGGTCTTAATTGTAAATCAAACAAAAGTTTCCATTTCCCATGGTTTTCCGTATCAAGGTACTTTTTTTTCCAGCTTAATTTGAGAGCTTTGTTAAAAAGTTTTATATCGATCATCCTTAGCCCTCCATTTTCGTAGTCACTGATCATAATATCACGATTTATTTTGTCACCCTTGCCATCCCAAGGTTTGTTTGTGGTTTGTTGGCAGAGGTGACAAAACGTAAACAAGTTGCGATACAATTAGGCTTTTTAACGCAGTGATTTTACCAAGCAAACTAAGACGCCGCAGTTCCCAGCAGCTTAAACTATTTCTAACTTTAGTTAATCATTCGCTATCGGTTAGCTTCTACAGTAATTTCAGGGTTGGTCGAAAGCCATACTCCCAGTGCTTTAACTCTATCTTTGACTCATTTAAAACCTTTTTCGGGGCAGAATTCTACTTCTTCTTTTCCATATTCTTAAATTTGCATGAGCTCAGTGAGTTACGTCTAACTCTGACGACATAAAAAAATAAATAAGAAAATAATAAGAAATAAAATAAGAAATAAATCTCAAATCCTGATAATTCTTGTAATTTTGTATTTACCAAATGGAGCCCTGAAAACGAGAGACCACACTAGAGAAGTTTAAGTATAAGCCGAAGAAGAGTGCCTTGTAAAACAGACAATGCAAACATTTCATCGATAGCACAAACAGGATAAGGGAAAAGGTAAAAAAAAAAAACGTTTGTCCTACCAATTGCGTAGATCTTTCTCAGCCACTCTCTCAGTCTATCCAAATTAGCTGGAATTCCTGTTGCTATTGTAGAGCCGAAACAACCAGAAGGAGTTTCAATGTAGCTGGAGAATGCCACAAGACCAACCTAAAAAACACAGATAACAGGAAGAGAACTGATTAAATGCGCGTTAAAATGCTGCAAAGCTAGTGGTTATGCTAGGGTTACAACATTCTCGCAGAACGGTTTACTGCGTAAGGTAAAATACATCCCATTACACATCACCCGAGGGACAGGGTTATCCGTTCTACAAGGGATGAAAATGCATGTGCTTTTAGGATGCTCGGCGTACGTGTTTTTACAGTAGCTTAAAGTCTTTCAAATCCTCGATCTTGAAAAGATTGACGTCAATTTTCTATTTCCACAATTTATGTCTGGGAATGGTGGAAGTGCATGTATGGCGACCATTTCCATATGAAGGTATCTGGGATGCTCATGAAGTAATTTGAAAGAATCCGTGGGCGTGGTCTAAGAGCTCGAGGTGAGCCCAAATGAGATATTTAACAGTTATAGTTCGAAAGCGAAACGCTTTATCGCCGGATACTTAGTCGACGAGGCCGTAGGCCGAGTTGGCTAAAATCAGATAATACTGCGCAAACTTGAGAACTATAACTGTTTTATAATTCAATACATTGATAACAAATCACAGTTTCGAGAAAAAGAATGAGATATACAACGTTTTATTAAGTAAAAAGTCTTACTACAGTATTTTACCTCGCGCCATTTCTTACACAACAAGCAGCGAATGGAAATTCTGCCAAGCTAAAATTTATTTAGCGTACTCAAATTGAGAGTTTTCTGGCTAAAATCAGATAATACTGCGCAAACTTGTGAACTATAACTGTTTTATAATTCAATACATTGATAACAAATCACAGTTTCGAGAAAAAGAATGAGATATACAACCTTTTATTAAGTAAAAAGTCTTACTACAGTATTTTACCTCGCGCCATTTCTTACACAACAAGCAGCGAATGGAAATTCTGCCAAGCTAAAATTTATTTAGCGTACTCAAATTGAGAGTTTTCTAAGAGCTTTTAAGCTCTTTTAAAAAACAGTAAAATGACATGGAATTTATTTAATAGTGACAAGTGTTTCATGTCTTAAAAAGTTCAATTCAGAATCAAAACAAATTGAACAAACACACGGCTACCGCCTAAACAGAGCGACGAAAAGTCACAGCTAAAGGACACAAGAAACGGTTAAAACATCGTTAACTGTAGTTGATGTGGCTTTTTAGCCCCTTCCATCAGCACCAAATTTTCAAACATTGAAGACATTGAAGTACGAGCTGAGTCGATCACTGTTGTTTGCAAACGTCCTCGCTTTAGTTCCTACATCCGTAATGGCGAGATCGTTTAACTTCAATCCCGGACTTCAATCCGCTTAAAACAAAGATCAGAAACTTATCTGAGGAAGTATCAAGTCTATATCATATTCCAGAGGTGATTACTATAAGGCATTTTCCGAAAATTGTGCTCTTTCATTCTCTCCGTGTTGAGCGGTTGAAACTTTGAATCAGCTTTGTCAGTTTTTATTCAGCTTCGCCAAGAAACACTGCGAAAATTTCGCGCCTTTTTTTCCAATCATGTGATCAATATTTTTTCTCTTTTCCTTTTCTTTTTCCTTTCTCTTCCCTTTTTTAACTAATAGTTTACGCATTTTTCTCAAAAGATACGAAATTGCAGGCAACGGTCATCTTCACTTTCCTTCAAAATGCGAAATATATGTCATGTAGACCTACGGATATCGAGAGCTCTATATTTGGGCAGAGTATCAATGTGCTGAATTATAACAACTGCTATGTCACAATTTTTTATGATAATAGGAGTGCATTCAACACTTTCCACTCGAGACATTCCCGCAATGTCTACAATAGAGGATATTTCTTTATCAACTTATATTAATTTGTTTAAAAAAGTGGAGTATTCTCGGCAAATGACACTTCGCGATGCTCAAGAGTACTATTACGTTTTCGCTTGTCATAATGAATGATAAATATTTAGTAAACATATAGTGAAATGATTTACGGGGTAAGATAATTCCAGTTGCTTACTCACCAGTTTCCTTTATACGGGTTTATACGCAAGAATTGAATAGAACACTATGCAGCTTAAAGCAAGCTCTCCATGTTTATATGGTTCGTGTACTTACGTTGTCGTGTGGTGAGAGTGTGTCCAGTACTGTGAGGGCGGCATCCTTGGCTAACCGCATCCTTGATCCACTCATGGAGCCACTGCGATCAATAATAATGACTAGATTCTTCTTAACAGGCGATGCTGCTTCCACATACCATGATCTAAATTACACATATTTAAAATACATTGTTAACGAGCTAGCAATCTATTTATTTTCAAACGAGCGGAACAAATATAATTTCTGGAGTTCTGATCCTAGTCTTAAATGATTCAAAGTAACAAATAACTCACTGAACTGATTTTCGTACATTTTTTATTGCACTGAAAGTCCAGTTTTTCATACCTTTGTCTTTGTGGTCGTTACAAACTGGAATATAACCATTGTAACTATAGCAATTAATTATCAGGTAAAGAACTTACTTAAATCTTGGGTCGACTTTTGAACTGCTGCCGTCACAATAGCGAGTATTAGCAGGATACTGCAAATATTCTCCATTAATTGAACCGTAATACTGCCACGCCACTACCGAAGACTTGTTAAAGTTGCCCTGAAAACCATTCAGTAATTCACTGTTAAGTATGGCACTGTCTTGTGAGATTTCTGAAGTCTGTCCAACGGAACAGCCTTTAGTTAGATCGACGGATGAACGAAGTCGATCACTGAACTGGGCAAGCGAAGCGTTCAAATTTTCTCGACAGCACTTGGTAACATTTACTCTTCGATAATTTGATGACAGTTGGTGCACCCTTTTTTTCAAGTCCTGTAAAAACCTCATGGAGGTGTTCAAACGAATCTCCGCATGTTCAGTTATATTATGAAGCCATCGTTTGCCATCAAAGTCTTGATTAACACAAGAAAGATAACTGTACAGATTGTGAAGGTGGTAAAATCCGGTGTTTTCTTCGAATGCCTTGTGTAGACACACTGCTAACTGACTAGCAGCATTCCTTTGGGTTTCTTTGGACTCAACAAAAATCCCCGATAGTATACTGGGACCAAGAATAACGAAAATAAAAGACAATGAAAGAACGTTTTTTAAGAATGCGTTTAGTGACATTGCATTGCTTTCAGGAGACAGTAACCAAGATCTGCAACCAGTAACTGTGGAGTGAAAGCAGGAACGTTAGTAAGATCTTTGCTATTACAATTTCCAGTTTCCATTTCAATTACAAATATTTTTTAAAAAGCGTCTTGTTTGCTTATTAAATGGAAACGAAAATTAGATGGAAAAAAGTGTAACTTCGTTGTTTGTAGTTGAATTCGTTTTTTGTTTTGTTTGTTTGTCTGGCGATGTTTCGTCAGTTTGTTACAAACGCATAAAGTTCCTGCCCGTCTCATCGGGCTCATCGCTCTCTCAGCTCTCTTTGTCATTCTTCAGGCTGTAATTGCCCTACCTTTGAGTGACTCTAATTTTACACAAAGAGGAACCTGATAATCTCTATCATGTTTATTTCTCCCTGCATGAAAGGGTCAAAGTTTGAGTCGGTCAACATATTCTAACTATTTGAATTTGTGGACAAAATTCTAAGATGTGAATGAAAGCTAATTACCTGTACTCTCCCGGAGATGTTAGTTTTTTAAAAGTTTACACTGAAAAATAAGTTTGCGAATTTTTTCAGTTTTAGTGTTGCTTTAACAAGCCAAAAGACATATTTATATTAGTGTTAGGCCTTCAAATAATACTCTAATTTTCTTTATAATTATTCGACGCCCGGTGATATATGGCGTCGCCCATACAACTTGTTTTAGAGGTATGGGTATCATGTATATTGAACATTATATGTAGTCTTTTGTCATTTTTGCAGATGCCTTAGTTTTCAATCTGTGTAATTTCAGGTCATTCATTGTTCAATTGTCCACCAAAGCTAAATGTTGCAATCATTTCTGTTGTTTTGCAAATATTATGGTCTGTATCTCGCATGAGGAATTGATCTCATATTATTCATTCTTGACGCCTGTGCTGACTGCTCTTGGTATATATACAAACACCTAGAATAAACACAACCAATGAACTGAATTTAAAATGCCTGTCGCTAAACGTCAGAGGTTTGAACAAATCTCTCAAACGCCGTTTGGTTTTCCGATGGTTGCACAAACAGAAACAAGACTTTGTTTTTCTGCAGGAATGTTATAGCACTGATTCATGTTCATCCGCATGGGAAAATGAATGGGGTGGGAAGGTTTTCTTTAGTCACGGTACAAATCACAGTAAAGGTGTCATGATACTAATTAACCCTTCTTTGGATTTCAAAGTAGAAAAGTTCACTGCTGATACAAAGGGAAAGTTAATTATTTTAGAAATGTCAATTCACGGAATCCCTTTTGTTCTCGTTAATATTTACGCGCCAAATGACACTAATCAACAAGTTAATTTTTTTTCGAAACTTAACAACCATTTACAAGATGTTACACAAGAAAATCTGATAATTGGTGGCGATTTTAATTGTGCACTCTCGCCTAAAGATAAAACAGGTGGAAATCCTGTCACAAAAAAAGCGTTGGTCATTAAAGGAATTATAAAGTTTTGTAATTCGTATAATCTTTGTGACATTTGGCGAACTTCAAACCCAGACTTATCCCGTTTCACTTGGAGAAACAAATCCTTAAAAATACAAAGCCGTTTAGATTACTTTTTAATTTCAAAAGAATTTTGCAACCTTGCAAATATAAAATGTGAAATTATTGTAGCACCCGAAAGTGATCATTCAGCTGTTTCAATTCATCTACAATCCGATGTCTCAGCTCAGAAAAAGGGTCCAGGTTTTTGGAAGTTTAATACCTCACTTCTTGAAGATGAAAAATATATTGCAGCTTTACGAGAAAATATTCCTGATTTTAAATTAAAATACAATAATATCACAAACTTAGGGTTAAAGTGGGATCTTATAAAAATGGAAATTAGAGGTTTTACAGTTAAATACTCTAAAAGAAAGGCAAAAATATTTAGGGACAAGGAAAAAGACATACACTGCAAAAATAGACAAGTTACAAGCACAAGCCGAGAAACATCCACACAATAAAAACTTTATACTTGAACTCGAAATTGAAAAATCGCGTCTTAAAAAACTAATGACATATAAAACGAAAGGTGCGATTTTGAGAAGTAAAGTAAGATGGCACGAACAAGGTGAACGCAACACGAAATACTTTTATGGCCTAGAAAAACGAAATCATGCCAAGAAGACAGTGAGAAGATTAAAATTGGCCGAAAACGTTTACACTGATGATCAATTCAAAATTATAGAAGAAGAAAAACGTTTTTATGAATCTCTTTACAAATCAAAGGTCACAACTACCGAATCTGAACTCAAAGAGTCAGCTTTCTTCAACCCAGAAAACGTAACCACTTTAAATGAGGAAGAAATGAATTCTTGTGAAGGCCAAATCACCGTAGAAGAATGCTTTAACGCACAAAAAGACTTCAAAAAACACAAAACACCTGGTACTGATGGTTTTCCTGTTGAATTCTGTCGCTTTTTTTGGCCTGAAATCAGCAAAGAAATGACAGATAGTTTCAACTTTGCTTTTCAGTCGGGGATGCTATCTATTAGCCAAAGGAGAGGTATAATCTCGCTTATTCCAAAAAAGTCTAAAGACACAACTATTTTAAAAAATTTAAGGCCTATATCACTCCTTAATGTCGACTACAAAATCCTTACTAAAGCTATAGCAAAAAGACTTGAAAAAGTGCTCCCTAGCATTATAAATCCTGACCAAACTGGTTATGTGAAAGGCCGTTACATTGGTGAAAACATTCGGCTTATTCAAGACATAATACAATATACCAACCAGACAAACAAAAACGGCATTGCAATATTTCTTGATTTTAAAAAAAAGCATTTGATTCGATTGAATGGCCATGCCTTAACGCCGCTCTTAAATCTTTAATTTCGGACCTGACATTATAAACTGGTTCAACATATTCTACAATAACGTTTCTAGCTGTGTTTTAAATAATGGGCATGCTTCAAATTTCTTCTCTTTGCAGCGAGGTGTTCGACAAGGTTGCCCTTTTTCGCGTCTCTTATTTGTCCTGGAGATTGAACTTCTAGCGAGAGCCTTAAAAAGCAATAGATCTATAAAAGGCTTCCAAGTAGATAATCAAGAAATAAAAGTATCACAATACGCTGACGACACTACTGTCTTTGTCCGTGACCAAGAATCCGTTTCCGAACTACTTAAATTTCTAAATGATTTTAACTCTCTCTCTCTGAGCTGGAAATAAACACTGCTAAAACTGAAGCAATGTGGCTAGGACAATGGAAAAACAATCAAGACACCCCTTTTGGTTTCAAATGGCCAAAAGAACCGATACTATCTCTCGGAATATTTTTCTCACAAAATCAAACAGATGCGGAAGAACTCAACTTTGGAACCAAAATTCGAGATTTAGAGAAAACTTTAAATACCTGGCAAAAAAGAAAACTTACTTGTACGGAAAAATCAATATCGTAAAAACATTAGGACTCTCTAAACTGACTTTTAACGCTTCTGTTTTAAATGTGCCAAAACATTTTATACAACAAATAAATAAAATTATTTTCAGTTTCGTTTGGGGCGGCAAACCCCCAAAAATTAAAAAAGTACTGTCATCACAGAAAAAAAGAAGGTGGCCTCAAAATGCGCGATTTTGAAATTATGGAAAAAGCTTTGAAAATTGCTTGGATAAGTAGAATTCAAAGTCAATCTTCTGCTTCTTGGAAAATTATTCCTAACCAGTGTGTAAATCACCTCGGAAATTTCTCTTTTCTGACAAAATGTAACTACAAATCTGAATTACTTAAGCTAGAGAGCCTCCCTATTTTTTATCGCATGATTCTCAATTATTGGCGCGACTTCAAAAACTTACCTGATCGTATTACTACCAATATAAAAAATGAAATTATATGGAACAACTGTAATATTTTAATTGATAAGAAGCAAGTTTTTTATAGAAAATGGTTTGCAAAAAATGTTATTCATGTGCAAGATTTACTGAATGAACAAGGCAACCTCTGTAATTTTTTAGAATTCAAAACAAAGTTTAATTTAGATGTACCCTTCACGAAGTTTTATGGTCTTATCAATGCCATTCCTCGCGCGTGGAAAAATGCTTTAAAACCGCATGGTCAAAACAACCTCGACGATACTTCTACCACACCTCTAATCACAAGTTCTATTTATTCTGCAATCTTAAAAAACACTTTCGTGCCACCAACCTCTCAAACTAAAATTTTACGACACGGCTTTTTAGAAAATAATGTTCATAAAGTTTACCAAATGCCTTTCATGATTACAAATTAAAGAAGTTAAACTCATAATGTTTCAATACAAAATTATACACAACATACTCCCTACTCAAACGAGCCTTTTCCGTGACGGTATCTCTGAAAGTGATCTTTGTCCGTTATGTGGGTGGGAGAAGCAAACTTTAAAACATATGTTAATCCAATGTAGTAAATCACTCTCCTTCTGGAATACGTTTCAAGAGTGGTGGTTTCAAAAGCACGTGAAAGACTTTCTTTAAAACACGGTAGCATATTATACGGCTATTTTGACAATACAAAATACTGGCAGGCATTAAACTACTCAACTCTAATAGCAAAATACTATATATTCTGCACGTCAAACAGGCGCCAAGGTGAACTATACTTCTGTAACTTCCTGCTGCGAATCCAAGAAAAAATTGAAATAATAAAAGAAACTGAAATTGCAAAGAAATGCTTGCCTGCTTTTCGCCGAAAGTGGATAGTTCTTCTATAATTAGTTGTTCTTTAATTAATGTTAATTAATTAATGGAATTAATTAATTAATGGAATTAATTAATTAATTAATTAATTAATGTTAATTAATTAATGGAACCGTACGTTTGCGTAGTTCGTGTAGTATCAAATTGTAATGCAGTGATGTAACAAATGTATTGTTCAAAATAAGAAATTAAAAAAATAATAATTATTATTATTATTATTCGGGAATTATCACCAGACGTCTGAGCAGAGTAAACATAAGTGTCTTCGGATGCATGTGTAAAAAGCCAGGATGAAAATGGATTTTTCTGTCTTCGAAAACTCTTAGTACGGTATTTTCTCTCTTCGAAAATTCACTTGATATCTTCAGATATCCTCCTCTTGGTGTTCTATAAGCATTCGTGTATGACAAAGGTATTTAGCTCCCGGGATTTAGCTAGCCACAGGAATGAAAATAACTAGTCACACGTAGTCCACGCACGAAACTTGAATATTGCAAATGTTGGAATATCATCCATTTATGGCTTGTCCTACTTTCTTTTAACTAAAAGTTTTCGGTTTCGTCTTAAATCAGCAGGTGAAAAAAGGAAAGACAATAACGAGATCATGATAAACGTCATGTAGTCTTGCACTGAAATGGGCTTTGAAGTTTGACCTTCCTTGAAATGAAAAACCACGTTTGCTTTGCCTCCTGGTGTCATTTGAAGGTACTTGACAAGTCTTTTCAGTAAACAGTTCACTAATAGCAATACATGTGGTCTGTACTGATTTATTCGAAAATCCGTCATGTTCAGTGTTGTCAACTTGCACTTGCACTGAATAACTTTGTTAGATGTGATTGCGTGCGAATTACTGTAAGTCCTGTCACTTTGAAGATTAGCAACAATCATTTCCTGTTTGAATCTTCAGGTGGCGACTTTTAAGGATTGAATTTCCCAACAAATTGCTATTTTAGTTACAATTGCACTATATGAAATAGCAAGAATACTTGTTCATTGCAATTTCTGCGAGAACTAAGATAAATTTTACATCTAGATTAGGGATGAGTGGTTCACGATATTCGGTCTGGTACTCTGATCAGAGGGATCCAAGGAATCCAAGAGTGAACGTATCAAATAGGTATAAAGTAGCCTAACTTCTTATGTAGTCAACACTAATGTAATTAATTATGAAATTAAAAAAGGAAAAATGAAACTGCATTTCAAAACTAGGAGCTAGAACTAACTTAAGTGTCGTGGTCGATAGTCCGGCATATATAAACAGACGCTGCTTACCTCCGTGTGAAAAAAGTCGTCTGGTAGCAACTCATTTATGGCCCAACACTTGAACTCCTCAGATCTTCAAAGCTTTTATTCCTCCTCTCAATTCGTTTCCCTATTCTGTTGGTTATATAGGTGTTACACTCCGCTACTAGCAATACCACCCATAAACCCTTTAGCCACCTAATATTGCGACATGTCTGAGATCTCGTGATAATGGTATTTATCAGTAGCCTGTGCATACATTTGTCTTTTACTGACATATCACAGAACTACTACTAGTTTGTAGAAACAGCTTAATAAGTTAATTAACACTTAATTCCCAAGCAATGTTTAATTAGCAACCTTCTCTTCACGTGGAGCTCGTTATGACAACATCCGACCAAAATCATGGACCTAGATCATAGGGTTATGGGAATGAATACTGTTTTAAAAATATAATACAGTGAAACCTGTATTTAGCGGACACCCTCGGGACCCTCGCTTGTGTCCGCTTAATAGAGGGGTTCGCTGAATGCAGGTTCGTTTTACAGTAAATATGGGAAGAAAATTTAGGGACCCAAGCAGCTGGTGTCCGCTTAATAGATGGTGTTCGGTTAATATGGGGTCCGCTTAACACAAGTTTCACTGTAATCACAATTATAAGTTTTATTATTCACACTCGGTTTTTTGAAGCGGTAGTTAGGCCTCCGGCATGTAATGAATACAAATATACCGAAAACAAATTATAAGTAAACAGTAAGAAACTCCTCAAAGATAAGTATTGCAAAATCACTACATACTAATGGCTCCGTCAATTCCAAGCCCGCCCATCCCCCCCCCCCCCCGGGCATTGTCGGGCATTTTATAATTTTTCCTTCCCAAGGCCGGGTTAGGTCAGCCTGGGAGTGGGGCATTGTCAAAACAACGTTATCTTATGGATATAAAATTTGTACATGCTTCGTTGTTTATTTTAAATTTTCTGTTTGCCCCCCCCCCCCCCCCCCCCAATTTAAAAACATAAAAACTGAGTTGATAAACGTCGTTTGAGTCCCGTACTTTTCAAGTGAAAATATTAAAGTTTCACACAATTTTCAAAACAGGCCGCCTATTGCCTTACCTTTGAAGTGCCACAGAAGATAATATCTATATCACGGCAAATTTTCAATTTTTGTTGACGTCTTATTTGCCAACATTCGTGGCCTTGGTGTCTATTCCGCCATGATATGTCGCAACAGAAGAATCTGGCTATTTAAAATTCAATAGCAACTTAACTTGAAAAAGCGTCTCAATCAACGGCGACCTTACATGTAAATGGATTGAATGGAAGCATAATTTTAATCAAAATTAATAACATTAACAAGGGATGGACAGGAAATTACTGGAATCAAAAGTTTTGCGGAAAAATAACACAAATATTTAGAATGAATGAGGAAACGGGTATAAGAAATACTGAGGTAGAACGAAAGAATTCCTAGCATGAATAAAGATCCATTTATTTGTGAACAATCATTGCTTTTATCAATAATCATTGAAATAAAAATTTTGATCTTGTTCCATGGGTCGGGCATTTGCACTCTTTCAGATGCCCCACCGTGGGGATTTGTACATATAAGCTGACCCCACCGTGGGGCATTTGCAACTTTTTTTTAAAAAAAGACAAATGCCCGACAAATGCCCGGGGGGGGGGGATGAGCGGGCTTGGAATTGACGGAGCCATAAATTGTTCTAGTGAACTATGAAAAGCTAGAAATGAAATGAAAATGACGAAAAATTATTTGCAAAAATAAAAAGGAATTAGGGTCATTAGGGGAACCGTAGCTTACGTGCAACTTTTCCGCGGAAGCTGATTGAGGGCTGCTACCCTGGCGGCTGCCAGCTTTTCTCGCGTTCTCATCTCTCTCGTATTACACTACGCCGCTCATTGCCGGCCTCCGGCCGGCCCTGACATCTCACGAAAGCGTACTGCGAGAAAGTCTCACGTCATTGTCAGTGGTGTTAGAGGTGTTTTGTTTGAGGTGATGGAGTTCAGGCCGTGGCAGTGAGCAAAGGACAAAACGAGTAATGACAACTATCGGAATTTTCAACTAATTCTTAACAGTGTCTCTATAACGATTACTGATGGTTAATGGACTGAAGGATTACCTTTAAAGTAGTGTCGTGTTCTTAGCCTCTCAGCAGTGGAGGCTTTTAAACATTTGAAATCAGTATTTGTGTATTAAATTGCACAACAAATCCTTTATATTAATCACGAAAAAGAGGTAACAGACCGACGATTGGAATTCCATATTAACAATAAAATGGAGAGTTAGTTGATTCCTTCATGTCTTGTTATAACGTACTTCAACACGTCAGTTTCACCAAAAAGGAGAACTCGAATACTGCAAGTTAACAACATTGCACAGCAGCTAGGAAACAGATCAGTTCTATCAGTTTTTATAGACTTTATTGGCTTTCGAGTCATAAGCTTTTTTGCTCGGAACTACCATCAGCATGTTTATTTTTGAACATTAGTAGGCCTCTATCGGTCAAGGTTGACCATGGATGATGCATCCTAAAAATTGTCTGCTCGACTAGAGCAGCTTCTCTCATGTCTTATAGAGACCAATGTGGGAGTGACAGTCTCGATCAGTCTCTTATTTATATACCCTAATACCTTTTTATTTCGCGTTGGTATTACTTTCGCGGGTTATTTAGGCGCATGGTTCGCGAAATTGAACCCACGAAAGCCCGGGCACGAAAGTTACTGCAATCTATTGTTTGGATTGGGAGCTTTGAACGCGATACCTGAATATCGCGAAAATTCTCGGCTACGGTAAATTTTACTGGACAATTTTGCACGATTTTCGCGAATCCCAATGAAAACAAAGGGCATTAATGTACTATACTTTGTTAAAGGGACACTAGGGCCATTTATACGGGAGAAAATAAGACGCGTCTTATCTAAGACGCGACTTAAATAAGATGCGAAGTGTACCATTTATACGTTTGCGTCCAACATATGACGCGAAGATCACGTATAAATGGTTCGCGTCTTATTTTTTATACGGCGCACTTGTTGTTCACGTCTTATTTAGGACGCGAAAGCATTTATACGAGGAAGTTCACGTCTTATTTAAGACGCGGACAAAATAAGAACAGCTAAAAACCCTGTTCTAAGATAAGACGCGTCTTATTTAAGTCGCGTCTAAAATAAGACACGAATGCTTATTTTGTACTGTTTATAGCGGAGCACTCGCCGAGCCGAAGGCTCGGCTGCGCAGCCCCATACTCATAGAACCGTCCCGTCATTTTTCATGGTCATGGCTAGCGGAATGTTTCGCGGGCGCGTCGGTCCGTGTGCACGTCTGTCCACCCGTTACGTCATCATCGATGATGACGTATATGAAGAGAGAGGAACTGGGAACGAGGCTTTGTTTTTCGCGCGCTTCCCCGCGGCTACAGACAGGGCAGTTCCTCCGCGCCAAAACCAACACAACCTGTACTCGTCAATGGAAAAATCACGGAGAAAGACAAACAAGATACGCCAATTCCTGAAGCAAAGAAAACGGACCCTAAAACTCGCGAACGTTCTGAATATGACGGCGAACAACCTTTGCCGAAGAGGAAACACACTGGATATCGGACAAACAAACATAAACAGAAAAACAAGTAACTGTCTAAATGTGATTTGCAAAAATTGCTTAGTTAAGCCTATGTAATTTTACCAGAAGAATTTTCTCCAAGTTTTTACATTCAGAGCTAAATTCATATCTTTGAATATCCGTGGTTTTGGCAATGAAGCCAAACAACGCTCTGTTTTTGATTTTGCGAAAAATTGCCATTCTGATTTTATTTGTTTACAAGAAACTTTAGCGACAAGTCAAAATGTGATAAATTCTCTGACAGCTAAATGGCGCGGTGAAAGTTTCTGGTCGCCCGCTCTTGGTAAACAAGGCGGCGTTGCCATTCTTGTAGCTGAAAATACTGATTTCAAATGTTTACAATGGAAAAAAAGATTCTTCTGGTAGAATTGTTAGTGTTTTAACTGAACTCGACGACACCAAAATTAATTTGGTTAATACTTATGCACCCACGAATCCAAGTGAACGTAAATGCTTTTATGATACAATTCATGAATATTTTTTCAGAACTCTTTTAAAATTATTGCTGGCGATTTTAACTGCATTGAAAATGTTTCTGATAAGTTTGGAGGAAACCTTACAATTTCCACGGAGTTGAAAGTTCTGCACAAGTGTTCATCGTTTATTGATATCTGGCGCAAAAAAAAAAAACACGGCCGACTGAAAAATACAAAGCACATGGTTTAACGCGGATAAAACTATCGGTACACGTTTGGATAATTTTTTTATTGCTCAGGACTTGTATGATTCCTTTCTAAAATGTTACATTTTGCCTTGTGTTTTTTCCGATCATGATTCTGTTGATTTATCCGCAATTTGCATAATGCATTTTCCCTTGGACCAGGACTTTGGAGGCTAAATTTAGAATTTAATATTTACGATATGATCTCAGAAATTATTAAGAAACATGTATTGTACCGGAAAGCATTTAATTCCATTCAAGCTTGGTGGGATTTTCTTAAAGAATCGATAACATTAGTTGCTATAGATTTTGGTCGAAGTAAACAACGCATATTTAAGAGCCAGTCCACGAATGAGTCAAGGATTTTTGGAAATGGCCAGAAACAACCCTACCTCAAACTTGGTGTGGTGAAAGGAAGTCATGAGCAAGTAATCAAATCGATATTATTTTGTCTTTTAAATCTCATATGATCGCGTGACAGCTAATTAAATTTTGACCCCCCAGGGAGCCGGTTTTGACCATTGAATTTTCTAAAATTAACCAACTTTGCAGGTCCCTGATCATAACAAAAGCAGCAGAATGTTTAAATGTAATAACATTTCTTTGCTAGGCAACCCTTCTGCTTTTACAATATAACAACATTATTCTCAGATTTTGCTTAACAGCTGAGAAATAGTTTTGAACAAAGAGGGTGGTTTGGTGGTGCTGAAAAATTACCAAAATTATCCAATTTCAATTGATGTTTTCGGCCAAAGTGGTCAAAATTTTTTAACCTTTTATATTCCTAAATATAGTCAGGTTATTGTATTTTTAAAATATCGAAAAACTTCTGCGGGCAAATCACTTTTAAGTTTTGTTCGAGATTGTCAAAAATTGACAATTTACTGAAATGGCCATATTTGCTCACCGACAAATGGGTCACATAAAATCAGCTTTGAAACTGGAAACTGAAATTTTTACTGTATAAAAATACCATTAAGGTTAGAAAAGTACATTTATATGGCTAGAAATAATTTCCAGCTTTGAATTTTGCTGAAATTGGTTTTTAAAGAGCAGCCGGTACCCTTTTCCCATTCCTTCCCCGACGAATTATACGCGATTCTATTCTTATGAGAAGGAAAAAGTTCAACACTACAGATTATAATCTTACACTCATTTTACCGATTTCGTTTTTTTTTTTAATCCACAAGTGAAAGACAAGAAATTAAAACGACTAATTATTATCTTGGACTGAAAACAGTGAAGGTGAACCGGCAGAAATAGACTAAGAAACTGCGTGACCATGGCGTGACGCCGACGCACGGGCTTTTGCTGATATCCACAGGAAATTTAAATCTAAAATTTCCTATTTGAAACGGGGAAAACCAAACAATAATTTATTTTAGATATGTCTTTTAAATTGTCTAACTGCTTTTTTTGCCCGGTTCTTGTTAGATTGTCGAGTTTAACTCAAGATTAAGTTTAGTAAAAACGACATCGTAATAAACAACACAGTTTTACTCGCAAACAGCATAAATTAACATTCCAACGTGATAACACCAACAGTAATATATTCAAACTGGTCTTTCATTCACGGTTCACTGATTAAGAATGGGGAGAACTGGGAAAGCATTGTTCCTAATGGTTACCCAGTTTCTTAGAACCGAGAAGAAAGCCCAGTCTAGATATACACCCCAGGGGATGGGTTGGGAGGGGAAAAACTCCCATCCACATACACCCACTCCCACACTCCCATCCTCATAGCCTTTCACTATGCCGGCCCCGGTTATTTCCCACTTCCGATCCCACGCTTCTTGCGAAAAGAGGCCTAACACAGAACATGTGATCCTTATATACCCTTGCATAATATTATTCAGTGTGAATGCCACCCGTTGGTATGAAGTATTGTTTCTTAATCGGCTCCCGTGAACTCAAGGACCAGTTTGAATAGTAATATATTCAAACTGGTCTTTCATTCACGGTTCACTGATTAAGAATGGGGAGAACTGGGAAAGCATTGTTCCTAATGGTTACCCAGTTTCTTAGAACACTCATTACAGACCAGGTAACTAACACGGCATACCCGCCCTCACCTATCCCTCCCCCTACACTTCTTTATCCCAATCAACATCCCCATACTCATCCGAACAAAAAACCACCCCTCACTAATCCCTGTAGAATTTTCCAATGGATTGTGAACGTGGGGCGCCCAAACGTCGGATGGTGTGCGTGGTGGCTAGGCCTAAAGTCTGGCAGTCATATTGCAACATCTTCCACCCAAATGGGAGAACATTATTGACTAACTACCAGCCACCCCACTGAAACCTGACGAGTGAACGACTCATAGAATCGAGCAGCACATGGTCATACCCTGATTTGTCATCCAGTTTTGTTTGTAGGTGATCTTTTCCACATATCGTGTTAGCTTCACAAAAGAATAGAGCGAGAAAGGCATGTCTCGCATCCACAGATTAAGATAGCGTTTATGGAGGCATACAGGGTTCCACCGTAAGGGGGTATGACGAGATAGGGCGGAAGAACCTCATTTACCCTTCCCCACACACTAACCTCGCCGACCATTATTCGACTGGTGAGCTCCTTTGTTACAAAATCAGAAAGTTCCTTGCATGAGTGATAGTCATGAAATACGCGACGGGGTGGAAAATTTGAGTTACATTCTGACCCCGCAAAGCTGCCTTTGAAAGGGCGCATGTATTTTCAGATGGATACCCGGTTCCGAGTCCATCCCATGATTTCAGTCGCATCCACTTGGCAAGGCGTTATCTCGGCCCATGACTCAATGTGATTATGTATTTCACCGGCGACAAAGGAGTCTGGAACGCGCACTCGAAGTTGAAGTGGAGTGCCATGACACAGGCCTTTCGATACCTCTTGAATGGAAGGGAGATTCCCGTCGGGGATTGTCACCCCACCACCGGCCCCTGGGACAGAAACCCACTGGATCCCGTTAGGCGACCGTTTTGAGATGCTGCCTACATCGACTGAAAATTCTCTTCAAATTCCTATTCTGGTACAATGTATGCCTGGCCTTCAAGTTTTTTTTTTTTTTTTTTTTTTGGCCGCTTCGGAGAGATCTAACATTAAAGGAATATAGGGGACAATTTGGTCTACTCCAGCGCCGAAAAATGAACCTAACGGAGTAAACGAACCAAAAAAAAAAAAAATAGGATGGGGCCGACGGAGGGTAACAATCCCGTCCCAACTGCAAGAGTCGAGCACAAAGGGCATTAGAGTGCCCTGGGATCGGTACCAACCATGCGGAGGGGGGGGGGGGGGGGGGGGGAAGCCTAGATGAATGCATAATAGACTCAATAAAACCCAATAAATGACCAGTTTCACAGTCGACTGACGTGCAATATGCAGACTTTCCCGTATTAACATTTCTCTTTTGTTCTTAGTACGAGAAACCACGCGTGACCCAAGTAAAAGCACATGATTGTTTTCCACCTTTTTCAAAGGAAAAGAAAGAAAGAAAGAAAAATCATCTTTGTGTACAGAGTAAATTCCATATTCACCCGCCACGAACTGGGCACTGTAAACAAAACGATTTCGTCAAACGAACTTATCATTTGCAGATAAGTACCACGAAACGGTGTCACAGAGCAATCATTGTCACACAGTAAATTCGGCGAGCGAACTCAGCACTCGCCGAGAAATATATCGTTGTGTTTTCACACTGAGCGGCCACCGGGGCGGCCACCATGGCAGAATAATTGCGCTGACCACTGTTACACAATAATTTCATTGAGCGAACTCAGCACTTGACAAATTTTTCATCGTGGAGTCACACAAAGCAACCACTGTCACACAATAATTTCGCTGAGCGAACTCAGCACTTGCCAAATATATCGTCGTGGTGTCACACAGAGCAACCACTGTTGTACAATAATTTCGCTGAGCGAACTCAGCACTTGCCAAATATATCGTCGTGGTGTCACACAGAGCAACCACTGTTACAAAATAATTTCGCTGAGCGAACTCAGCACTTATGCCAAATACTGATATCGTCGTGGTGTCACACAGAGCAACCACTGTTACACAATAATTTCGCTGAGCGAACTCAGCACTTGCCAAATATATCGTCGTGGTGTCACACAGAGCAACCACTGTTGTACAATAATTTCGCTGAGCGAACTCAGCACTTGCCAAATATATCGTCGTGGTGTCACACAGAGCAACCACTGTTACAAAATAATTTCGCTGAGCGAACTCAGCACCTATGCCAAATACTGATATCGTCGCGGTGTCACACAGAGCAACCACTGTTACACAATAATTTCGCTGAGCGAACTCAGCACTTGCCAAATATATCGTCGTGGTGTCACACAGAGCAACCACTATTACAAAATAATTTCGCTGAGCGAACTCAGCACTGGCCAAATATATCGACGTGGTGTCACACAGAGCAACCACTGTTACAGAATAATTTCGCCGAGCGGACTCAGCACTTGCCAAATATATCGTCGTGGTGTCACATAGAGCAACCAGTATTTTGCCAACATACATCTCGTCGTGGCGTAAAATTACTACACAGAGAAAAAAAAACACACATACAAATCCGATTTGGGCGTACTAGTAACAAACAGAACGAAGGTGTACAGAACACAAATACACTAGTGAAATACCCCTACTTCAAGGTTATCTGGTTCGGCTTGAACCGACGCTGGAACTCCCGGCGGCGCTTGTACAGGAGCTAGTGGAGCTGGCGCGTTCAGTAGAGTCACTGAAGCTGGTGCTTGTACAAGAAACGCTGGAGCTGGCTTTGGAATGACCTGGGCTGGCGCTGCCTGGACTTGAACCGCTACTGGGAGGGCGGGGAGGACGGATGGGTCTGTGCGGCCATAAAGGTTATTTTCCACTTTCGAGATCCCACGCTTCTTGCGAAAAGAGGCCTAACACAGAACATGTGATCCTTATATACCCTTGCATAATATTATTCAGTGTGAATGCCACCCGTTGGTATGAAGTATTGTTTCTTAATCGGCTCCCGTGAACTCAAGGACCAGTTTGAATACTGTTCCAATCTGATATTAAATTAGATTGTTGCTCGTGGCAAAACATATCTTCATAAGAAGCTTGCCCGGAAGAAGGAACGAATCTGCTTTCCAAACTTATTTGTTACCAGTTTTATAACCAGTCATAATTTAAGATAAACTAGCATAACTTCAATTTTGCAAAATATTGAAACGCTGATCAAATATATTCTGAACAATTTTTGCGGTTAAATAAACAAAACAAGCTTACCTCATCTGGATTAGCGGGGTGACCCGAAAACACTGACCCCCGGTCCGCTGACCCCCTCTACGGACCCCCTCTACGGACCCCCTCTACGGACCTAGGTCTAAGTCAGCGTTCTTAGACCTAGGTCCGTAGAGGGGGTCCGTAGAGGGGGTCCGTAGAGGGGGTCCGTAGAGGGGGTCCGCGGACCGGGGGTCAGTGTTTTCGGGTCACCCGGATTAGCGAGCATCCTCTTCTTCGAGAAAATCGGGTAGATACCTTTGCAAATTCACAAGTCGAGAAAATAGTCAATGAGAAGTAAAGCATTTCCGCATTGTTTCCGCAACTGTACGTTACTGTACAGCACTGCATGAACTTTGCCAATATGATAGTACAACGACTACAAAGACATCCACGTCAAACATCCCCTTTCAATGTTGAAATCTAACTCGGAATATTTCATTTAGAAGTGAAACATTTTGCTCTCATTGGAGAATTCTTGGATGAAAGTGAAGCTTCCAATTGTTTATAAAGCGTCGCCGCTTGTTGATTGCATGTATATGCTTTATCCGCTGACCATTATTTGGTATCGAGGGCAATAAGGAATTAATGAAAATATTTGAAACCAATAACTTTATAGAGATTTACCGTTAGTAAGTCATCTTTCGACAAAAAATATGGCTTTAAGTTGTAGTTTTAACCAAATTATTCAGTCGGATTGCTGTGTTCAAGTATTCCTCAAAGAAAAGCAAATGTGCAAAAGGGACATTCAGGGTCACAAGAAGTTTATTCAACTAAGCCACTCAAAAGTAACAACAGAAGCCGAACTAATTCTGGCTAGGGCAGGTCAATTACTGTGCAAGTAATTTACAACAATGGAAATCATTTGACTTAAAGGAATGTTTGACCTTGCACTGGAAGCTTTGAGTACATTCTTTGTGTGTGCGCGTCACCGGCATTTGTTGGGCATCGGCTGGATGGGAAGAAGCAAGTACTGTCACAATCACGAGGGAAAGCCGCCCATCGGTGACCGAACAATCGACAAAGGACATTCTCGTCAAATCCATTTCATGTCTTCAAAGCTAGTTCCTGTTGGAGCAGATGTGTTACTTGCCCTTTTCGCGTGCAAGACAGGAAAAGGGGAACCTTTAAAGGCTGGTTCTCATATAATCGTCCCGGTCGTCCCGGTCGTCCGAGTCGTTTCAAAAAGTGTACGGACGACCGGGACGATTATATGAGAACACTTCTGAGACGACCCGGGACGATCGCAAACGACCCGGACGACTGGGACGATCGCGGTCGCTTGGATAGAACTGTGTTCTATCCGGACGACTGGGACGACCGTGAATAATCGGGGACGATCATTAGAGAACTACTCTCAGGCGACAGGGACGGCTGAGGCGATCGAAGCGACCCAAATCTACCCCAGAATGCAGTATTATTGCCCAAAACATGTTGTCGGACACAGTTTACGACTGCGCTATTGACGTTCGAGACGACCGGGACAATCATATGAGAACCCAAATCGCTTGAGTCGTCCCGATCGTCTGAGTCGTTTGCAAAAAAAATTTGAAACGACTCGGACGACCGGGACGACCGGGACGATTATATGAGAACCAGCCTTAAAAGGCCGGTACACACTAGGGGACATGTTGCGGGGATATGAAGCAGGGACATGTTGCAGCGACAGTTTTTCTCGTGGTTTCCCCGTTTTTGCGAAAAAGTTCTGTTGCGGGGACAAAATTGTGTTCCCGCAACATGTTGCATGAAATTCAGCTGGTTTGAATTCGTGTGTCATGAAGCGGGAACAAAGTGACCCCCATTTCGATGTCGCATCGTGCGCACCGCTCTTGCAAACTGTCCCCGCCACAAAATAGAAGTGAACCAATAAAAACGCGCCATTGATTATCCCATGAGCCTTCAGTAGCAAGCGCCCTCAGTGACTTTTGTGATTTTATACCTCAATCCGCTTTGTGTGCACCAGCTTTTCCTTCTGTTCCTGTACACTGCGCCTATGCTGTGCACACGAAGAGGCCTGTTCCCGCTTTATGTTCCCGCAACATGTCCCCTAGTGTGTGCAGTAATGTAATGGAATAATCAATGGCGCGTTTTTATTGGTTCAGTTCTATTCTCTAGCGGGAAGTCCGGGGACAGTTTGCAAGAGCAGTGCACACGATGCGACATCGAAATGGGGGTCATTTTGTCCCCGCTTCATGACGCACGAATTCAAATCAGCTGAATTTCATGCAACATGCTGCGGAGACAAAATTGTGTCCTCACAACAGAACGTTTTCGCAAAACAGGGATGTCACACGAGGAAAACTGTCGCTGCAACATGTCCCCGCTTCATGTCCCCTCAACATGTCCCCTAATGTGTGCCACTGGTGTGCCGGCCTTAATAGTAGTTAGTGATTTTCACTGTTTTCTCACTGAAAAAAGGTGGAAAATACGAATTTTTGTTCAAAAACGGCTTGACCACATGTTACTTATGACGCCATATCTCGTTCCCCCCCCCCCCCCCCCCCCCGCCGCCAAGGGATGGACCATTAGAAAAGTGATGGGTGGGGGGGGAGGGGGGGGTGGGAACTTTGGGAGAGGCAAGAATTTTTTTTTTGTCCACCTAAGGTGGAAATCTTTTTTTTTCACTCGATGGCTGGAATATTTTTTTTTAATAGTTTATTTTTTTAATTGTCCTTGGGCAGACTTTTTTTTTTGCGATAATGCGTGGGAATTTTTTTTTCCTTAATAATTTACTGGGAATTTTTTTTTTTTTTTTGCTTTTGCCCCACCCCACCATCACTTTTCTAATGGTCCATCCCTAAATAAATGTTACGGAAATTTTCGACTGGGCTAACTGGTACTGGATTATTGTTGATCACTGCTTTTGCAATAAGGAAGTAGAGTAGTATTATAAGTCACGCTAACATTGACGCGCATATTATTTAATTATTATTATTAATATAATTATTATTATTTATTATTTAATTATTTTTTGCCCATATATATTTTGATTCTAGCAATCTGAACGTCCTTGACAAACAATCACAGGCTTCATTCTTTTGTCGAAATTAAACGTCTGATTTCATCATCTTTTTTAAGCTTATATACTATTCTATTTTCGACAGATCAAGGCAAAGTAAAGATTCGTTCTTTTTTCCCGGCAATCTGCTTATTAAGAGATGCTTTCTAGTTAAAATTTTGCCACGAGCTTGCAACAATCTAATAATCAGAATGAAACAGTGTTATCAAGTTGGAATGTTAATTTATGCTGTTTGCGAGAAAAACTGTGTTGTTTATTACGATGTCGTTTCACGAAACTTAATCTTGAGTTAAACTCGACAATCTAACAAGAACCGGGCAACATATAGCACTGAGGTTAGACAATTAAAAAGACGTATTTAAAATAAAGTATTGTTTGGTTTTCCCCGTTTCAAATAGAAAATTTTAGATTTAAATTTCCTGTGGATAACTGAAAATATTCAGCAAAAGCCCGTGCGTCGGCGTCACGCCATGGTCACGCAGTTTCTTAGTCTATTTCTGCCGGTTCACCTTCACTGTTTTCAGTCCAAGATAATAATTAGTCGTTTTAATTTCTTGTCTTTCACTTGTGGATTAAAAAAAAAACGAAATCGGTAAAATGAGTGTAAGATTATAATCTATAGTGTTGAACTTTTTCCTTCTCATAAGAATAGAATCGCGTATAATTCGTCGGGGAAGGAATGGGAAAAGGGTACCGGCTGCTCTTTAAAAACCAATTTCAGCAAAATTCAAAGCTGGAAATTATTTCTAGCCATATAAATGTACTTTTCTAACCTTAATGGTATTTTTATACAGTAATAATTTCAGTTTCCAGTTTCAAAGCTGATTTTATGTGACCCATTTGTCGGTGAGCAAATATGGCCATTTCAGTAAATTGTCAATTTTTGACAATCTCGAACAAAACTTAAAAGTGATTTGCCCGCAGAAGTTTTTCGATATTTTAAAAATACAATAACCTGACTATATTTAGGAATATAAAAGGTTAAAAAATTTTGACCACTTTGGCCGAAAACATCAATTGAAATTGGATAATTTTGGTAATTTTTCAGCACCACCAAACCACCCTCTTTGTTCAAAACTATTTCTCAGCTGTTAAGCAAAATCTGAGAATAATGTTGTTATATTGTAAAAGCAGAAGGGTTGCCTAGCAAAGAAATGTTATTACATTTAAACATTCTGCTGCTTTTGTTATGATCAGGGACCTGCAAAGTTGGTTAACTTTAGAAAATTCAAAGGTCAAAACCGGCTCCCTGGGGGGTCAAAATTTAATTAGCTGTCACGTGATCATATGAGATTTAAAAGACAAAATAATATCGATTTGATTACTTGCTCATGACTACCTTTCACCACACCAAGTTTGAGGTAGGGTTGTTTCTGGCCATTTCCAAAAATCCTTGACTCATTCGTGGACTGGCTCTTAATCGCGATAAGGCCACGCAACTATAATTTCTTTGATCGAAGCAAAACGGGCTCTTATTTAAGGAGATAACTTAGCAAAAACCACCATAGAAACGCTCGAAAGAGAAATTCGAGCCGTTAATTTATCCCAAATGAGAGGAAACCAAATTCGTAGCATAGTCAAATGGCTTGAAGAAGGTGAAAAACCTAGCAAATTCTTTTTTTACGCTCGAAGCAACACGGCTCAGAAAAATACTGTTCATTCTATTTATAACTCCGGCGGTGTTAAAGTCTTTTAACAAGACTCCGGCTCATTTCGATTTTTACCGTAATTTGTACTCGCAAGAACCTGTTAATTTAACAGTCCAAACCGAATTTTTGAACAAACTTGAAAACAGATTAGAGCGAAATTTTATCCTGCGAAGAATCAGTTTTATCTTTGGCTAAAATTACCCACGCAATGCGTGGACTTTCTTCAGGGAAACCCCCCGGTTCAGACGGATTACCTCAAGAATTTTACGCTAAATTCTGGAATCTTTTTGACCTTATTAATAGTTTGGAAAACAATTGTTTCAGTGATTCAATGCAAGGAGGCGTGACTAGGTTACTTTATAAGAAAGATGATAGGAAAAACCTAAAAAATTGGTGACCCCGCCATTTCGCTACTCGATGTTGATTACAAAATTTGTTCAAAAGCTCTTACAAAATGACTTTCAAAAGTGTTACCCTCGATTATTCAAGAAGATCAAACTTGTTCCGTCCCAGGTAGGACGATTTTTGAGAATTTATTTATTTCTCTTCCGTGACACTCACTGTCAAGCAAATATAAAAATTATAGCTAATCGTTTTTTGACCAAAGAAATTCCACTCAAGTCGGGGGTGAGGCAGGGAGATCCCCAGTCTCCACTTTTGTACATTTTATGCGCAGATGTTTTGGCTACCAGTGTAAGAAAGGATGATACTATTGAAGGTTTTCTCCTTCCAGAAGCCTGAGGAAAACGTTTTAAAATTCGCCAATATGCGGATGACTCCACATGTTTTGTGAAGTACATTTTTTCCTTTAGACAAATTGTTTACCTCACTTCACAAATACGAGACAGGTACAGGGACTAAATTAAATGCCATGAGGTTAGGAGCTTGGTGCTCATATCCGGACAATCCTTATGGCCTGACGTTGGTGTCAAGAATGCGAATCTTGGGTGTCTGGTCTAGCAATGGTAATGCAAATTTGAAACCGGATAACTGGTTACCACGCCTTTCCAACCTAGATTAAAATTTGAACCTGTTGAAGGGTGTGGGGTGTTTTCACTCCCACCCTATCGGCACTACTCAATACTAGATTTTTAGTTAATGTTAATACTATTTTCTTTTACCTATGGACTTCTGCTTACGATGAGAATGACATGCGAGCGCGTTTTTTCATTAAGTCCATACTTATGGTATATGGGTTTTTCGAAATAAGGCAACTTTTCACAATGGCACCAAGAACTCTCGGGCCACTGTAAGGGACATAAGGAATGACATCACAACACAGTTGCAAATTTATTTCTCCCGAATGACCGAACAGAAATTTTCTGCTTTGTGGTGTCATCCGAATATTTGTGAAGCTTGTGACTCATAATTGAGCAACTGGCAACTCATCATTTCCAAATCAGTTTTTCGGGTTATTTTCCAGACGCAACAGATGTAATTTATTCGGAAATTAGTCATACTAGTTATTCTATACAGAGAAAATGTTGTTTTGTGAGCTATTGTGTAATTTGTGCAGTCTGAATGTACTGTGCAGACGGTCGCGTTATACGCTTACTGTTTTTGAGAATTGCTAAAATTGAAAAATAGTCTGGTCGTCAATCTTAATTCTAATGTTTCTTGTGCTTCCGACCTTTCACCTAAGTTAAGCTTATCATTATCGTTTCTGTTCAGAGAGCTCCGCTGTTAGGCTTAGCCTATGTATATATATTACGATCGGTTCGCGTCTTATTTAAGTCGCGTCTTAGATAAGACGCGTCTTATTTTCTGTCGTATAAATGGCCCTACTGTCTTGCTGAAATGGCAAAATGTCGCTTAGCTTATTTCCACGTTATATCACCAAATGCCACCAAAACTTAGTTGGATAAAAAGATTCCATAGAGCAAAACAGAAGCAGTAGTTTGGGGATAAAGTGCAGGATTGCAATGATTGAAGTGGATTACAGTTCATGAAATGAACTGTTCATGAATGAATGTTCGAAACCTCTGCGACATCGCGCGATAAATCGCGCCAAATCGCACTGCCGGAAATCGCCGTCCGTTTACATATGAGATTTGAAGATGCAACTTGCGCGCGACAAAAATTGCATCGACAAGTGCGACAAAAATTGCACAAAAAATCGCCTGTGAAAACGGGCCTTTACGTTTTTGGGCCGTTTTCTTGGCCAGTATATTGTCCATTAACTTAGCTTGATGGAATATCAGTCGTGATGCGGGTCAACACCCGACACGGCTATGAAGTAAAGCTATTTCTTCATCTTTCGGTATAATCATTATATAAATATAATGTATAATCATAATATAAAAATTGCACAAAAAATCGCCTGTGAAAACGAGCCTTTACGTTTTTGGGCCGTTTTCTTGGCCAGTATATTGTCCATTAACTTAGCTTGATGGAATATCAGTCCTGATGCGGGTCAACACCCGACACGGCTATGAAGTAAAGCTATTCTTCATCTTTCGGTATAATCATGATTGTAGATAAGGAAGAATATTGACAAAGATTTTTATCTTCTGCATACTCAATATTGACCTCACTGACATGCACAGACTATGAGAGTTAATTTTTACCTGACTTGTGCTCTTATACCGGTACTTCTTCCGTGAAGCACGCCAAGTAATGAGCTCTCATCCAACTCTTCAAAATGGGTGCCTTTCATGGGTCTTGTAGTACATGCAAACTGTACGTACAAAAAAACTCATTAGTAGACACAATGAGACCCAAGACATGATATCACATTCCTAAATAAATGTTTATAAAAAACATGTGACTTCTTCATTGTTTTCTCCATATGTTAACTGGTCTTACATGTGAGCTACGAAGCGATAAACACCTTGATAAAATCATTAAGTTTAGCTTAGCGGTGGTGAGCATGTCGAAAATCGTTGATACTCAACTGGCCATTAAGAGATGCTTTTCTTACAAATAAGTTTTAATGTCCCAATGGTGACACCTGTTGAATGAATTAACAAGTGACTTTGCTTAAGTCTTGCACTATACTATTGTTATATATGTGCAAATAAGGACACTAACGTTATTACTATCAAAATGTTTATTTGTAAGGCAAATCAACTTTGAATGTTTTTCTAAACTAAAATGTAATACACTGAGTCAATTGTAACAGTGCACTCCACAATCAGAAACCCATTACATTTCAACACGAATCTTATCACTCAGTAGTAATACCGGCAACTCACCGTAAATGCTCTGTTATCTTTAGACCACGCAACTTTTGTATAGTTTATCTTGAAATACTACGCTTTATTCTCCATCTAATTTGAGTTTTAAGTGGGCTAGCATATAGCACGCATGAATCTAATTATTTCATAGGCTTGCTTTCAAAGATAACATACCCCGGTGACGTCGTCAGATTTGGACTGCTCATATTTCCCTCTTCCCAGTTCCCCCTCGGCTCGCGTCGCTCCTGGCCCCTGGCCTTTCCCAACCAGAAACCATCGTCATCGTTAAAGGCGCAGTGTCTCGCCGAAATATCGAAATTCGGCTACCTAATTTCCATGTTATATTGCCAAATGCCACCAAATATTGAACAATGTTGGATAAAAACATTCTACAGAGCAAAGCATAACAAATAATTTGGGGATGAAGTGTTGGATTACAAACATGAACGTGGACTGCAGTTCAAATTTGATTTTGGCGATTTTTTTCTTCCTATGTTAAGGTAGCTCCATCTAGTTATTGGCCAATTTTCCAAATAAAATATACATGATCTTTTTGCTGTCGTCGAGAGTTTTGTTTCGCGATATATAAACGTATACACATAAACGTAGCTTAGGCTTTCTCCTTTACGTAGAAGCTTATTAAGTCTAATTTGGCAGTCTTATCTCGTTACCATGGCAACCACTGATTGAGTTGTTTGGCTTGTTGTTCAAGGCTAGCAAACCTCTCGACGGCTTTTCTCGGTTTTACACGGTACAGTGTATATATTTACGATTTTTGGTGAAACAGAATAAACATTCAATAAGTCCCACCTGTCAAAGCCTAAAAAAATCGATACATAATTTTCGGTAATTTACTCACTTTTCGTTTTATTGGGTTTGTGTATGTACAAAAATTGTGCTCACGTACCAATAAAATCCTACCAATTTGCCAGTTTTTATAAAAATTTACCGTGTGAAACGCGAGCAATAAACGTTTTAGCTATCGTAAAAACCTCTTTACTTTAGTGACGTCATCAAAATAAACAAACGCACACTCGCGCCATTTTCGTGCTCATGTCTCGTGCGCCAAAAAATTACATGAAACACGATATATAATCCGGGGGGGGGGGGTATATAAGCAGTGTAAGACCGGACACTGTCCTTTTAATGTCTCTTGAAACAAAGTACAACGAATCGAATGTTTGTATCATGTTATGAGCTAAAAGAAGCACTTGGTAATTACGCTTGGAAAGCATATGGAACAGTAATGTTTTCAGGAATTTCGGTTGGAAATTATGGACTATGTTCACGCGCTCGAGTAAAAGTCACGCGAGAAAGCTTGACTTTTTTATACTGTCCACCTGGCAAAATAAACTTTTGCAGTGGGTGGACCCTCGGAGCGCTTACTGTAGGAAATACATTTGTATGAAAAATTCGGTGACAATTCTTCCCAACAGGTAGCTGCGCAAAATGCAATTTGTGATTATCTTGATTGGCATAAAATAATATTTCACCGGTACGTTTAAGAGAATCGGGTACCCGGTATAGTGCGCGGGGGCTCGCGGTTCGCGTGTTTGAAATATAGTCCGTTGATAGATTTGTAGACTGCTACCTGTCCCTTTTCGGTTAGTCGAGCGGACGAGCTAATCACGAAAACAAGCTCGGCGAAACAGGAGCGGGTTCGCTAGGTCGATCGCTGATTGCGAATGTGCTTGCCCACTCGACTATCTAGAGAGGGACTGCTGGCAGTTTAATAGATTTGTGTCATTCTACGATCAGCTTCGCCGCGTCAATTCCTAACCCAACAAGTCAAAAGCAAAAGCTGATAAAAATTGCAGACAGACTGTAAGGCCGCATGGCTTGTAGTGCAGGAGTACGAATCTAACGACCTCACTTACGATTCATAAGACGAGAAGAAAATCCGTAAGGCCAAATCCGCAGCAAAGCTTCCGACAGATTTAGATCTGCTACCGATAATCAGTTTTTTGGCGGTAAGATTTTTTATTACACTTCTTTGTGAACTCGTGTAGGTTGGTCTGGATTGCCTAAGCATCCAACCATCATTCCTTGGGAATGGGTGTTATGTTTTTGCAGTATATAAGGGGGAAATAATTTACGTTCGTCAAAGCGTAACAAATTACAACGTATTTTCTACTGGTATGCAGTGACTACAGCTGACTCGTCCCCAGTCGTCTTTCTTGGTAAGACGCGGGAGACGCGCGTGGGGGATAGACGCGGAACGAGAGAAGCGCGACCGAAGGGGGTATTACACCTCGCGCTCCCCTCGGCCACGCTCCTCTCGTGAATTGAGAGACGACTGGGGACGAGTCAGTGACTACAGTTCATTAGCAGGGATATTTATACTAGGGCGTGTCCCTTGGGTATCCCTGATTGGTGCATTTAGGTATTTATAGATTCTAAGTTTTCCTCTCACTCTCGCATTCCATGCTGACATTGACCTTGAAGACCTTGAAGCACCGCCCGTCCACCCGTGTAGTTTTTGTTAATTTAAATATTGATTTGTATATTTTTAATTCTCTGTTTACAGGCTGTCCAGAATATGCTACAAGTTGCTTCAGATGAATCGTGCCGGACACATTGCCAGTTATTACTTACTTAATAAGAAAGTCAGGAAGTTTTTCTCGAGATTCAGGAATCCAGGATGCAGCGGGGTAGATTTCTTCGTTCAAAATTTGGAAGGAGAAAATTGCCTTGTTGTCCCCCCAGAAAGTCTAATCCACAAAGCAATTCACGACCTGCGTGCTTCAAAGGCCGTTGCCACATCAGTCGTACCATTCTGCCCCTCGTCTCATTTTTGGCCCAGCATTTCAGAAACATTTTCACTTTCATAGTGCATGGGCTAAAAATTGTTCTGCAGTAAGAGTGTATTCGGAACATGGGCGGAACACTATAGGCCATATGCATGATGACGTCACGAACTCAAAATTCACCACCAAGCCTCGTTTGTACAAAATTCTTGCAAACCTTTGACAAGTTCGTGTTGTTTTGAGTGGCTATAGAGCGTTTTCACTCACGTGACCAGCGGCCATGTTGGTTTACTGAAACAAAAGAAAATGTTTGCATAAAAATAGAGTTCAATTCCCGGAGGATTGGTTTGGTACACCAATATGGCCGCCGTTTCTTTGTTTTGGAACAACAATATGGCCGCCGTGACGTCAGATGAAATCAACTTTGCTCCTTTGAGGATACATTGATGAGATTGTCACAGGTTTACACTTCGAAAGCGAGGCTTGAAGGTGAAATTAGCTAGTCTGACGTAAACATGCATAAGGCCTATTCGCTATTTGGCTCCAACAGATTCTATGAATAAATGTTAGCTGTCCCTATAAGTTTTGTTGATTACGTATATAAGAGGTAAAGATTAACAGTAATTATTATGTATAACCGTTTTGGTGTGGATCTATGGACTAAATTTAAGTCGGTCAGAGAAGGGACGCTATTACTCTCGCCCATCTGAAAGGAGGCGCTGGCGTGGACCTTGCATTGCAGTAGATTCATGTACCCAAATATAAGGTCAAAATTTTTTATTCACTCTGAGTTGTAGAATCCCCCCCTCAAAAATGGCCATTTGGCACAAATTTATGCATATTAATTACTCAAGCAGTTTAAGGCCTGGGTCAAAGGCTTTAATCAGGAAAAACAGTTTATTCCTGATAACTTTAACACAGCGCATAGAACTGAATCGAAATTTGGCACATGCAAAGGTCTTATCTTCCTTAACATTTTTAAGTATGGTAAGCTTTCCCATAAGTCACGTGACATGTCACGTGGTCGTTTTTATTAAAATAGCAAATAATTGACGACGAGTTTAAGAGAAAACATAAAATAAAAGCGCTTTTCTGATGCAGATTAAATATTTCCAGCCCTTCACGTTTGGAATGATCGTTCCGTTGTTCTCCAAAAAATTTTGTGACGACAAAAGTCATTTTTAAGTCCAAAATTCAACTTTTGATTATCTATAACTGTAATTTTAAAACTCGAGGACAATCATTCCAAACGTAGAAGGTTAGATATGTTAAACCTCCATCGGAAAAGCTAATTTATTCAACTATACAAAGAAAATTCGCTGGCATATCGCCGATTTCCTTAATTTTTAATTTTTGATCACGTGACTTGTCACGTGACCAAACTTATGCGTTATTTGCATTCAGGGAAAATTTCAACCTGGTTTAGGCAATCTAGCCGAAGATATTAAGTGTCAACCATATTTTCGGAACAGACTTCAAACCCAGGCCTTAAACTGCTTGAGTAGCTAAATTTAGTCGAGTGGTAAGACAACAAAAATAGCAGCCTGGGAATAAAAACTACTAAATCGTATTCAAAATTGATCAGTCTTGTAGCAAAATGTGTTATTCGAATCGGTTGCTTTGATTTGCTACTTTCCCAATACCGAAAATGAAGGGCCTGTTTGGTCATTTTCACGAGACGCCAAAATTGGGCCATTTTAGATCTTAATATCTCCAATGGGCAACAAGCTAACAACGTAGTTTTATTACTTTCAGGCACAATAAGGGACACAAAAAAAGCAAAGGCTGATATATTCATGTCATTTAAGGTGGCTCCATGTACATTTATAATCTTGGTATTAAAAGACAAAGAACAAAAATTCTAATAATGTTAATTTCCATGGCACTTTTCGCAGAGCAGTCCAACATTTAAGTGTTAAATGTGGTTTTCCTATAGGCAAGCAGTTATGTTAAACTTATGTCCACACATCCTAGATTTTGAAGAAAAAATGGTATTTCAAAAAAAAAAATCTTGCATGGCTAACCCTTGCTGGCGAAAGTTGCAACTTGCTCGCGTAACTTCCAACGTGCTCGAAGCAAACTGTCAATCAAAATACCAATGTTGCGGCGGAAGTTTGCAAAGTTGGCCGTAAAAAAACATCCGGTTTGACTAGTAAAGTGGGCCGTCGCCAATCACTTGTTACTTCAATGTAATTACACTAACGCATGTAACATCAAGAAACAAAAAGTTTCAATCCTATACACTCTTTACATTCGAGTAACTCGGTTTATTCTAAATACAATACAATGACAGTGTGTGTAATCCATCTTAAACAACACTTTATTAAATTAAATAATCAGTAGACTGCTAGCTATCCCTTTTCAGTCAATTGAGCGGGCGAGCTAATCACGAAAACAAGCTCTGCGAGACTGGAGCGAGTGAAAGAGCTGAGGGGAAATTCTCTTTCCCAGCGCCCTTCGGCTCGCATTACTTTCGCTCGCTCGCTCGGTCGATGGCGTATTTGCTCACCCGCTCAACTATCCAGAGAGGGACTGCTAGCAGTCTAAACAATTAGTTTTAATAAAATATTTGCACCAAACTGGTTGTAACCCTCTTACTTCTCTTGCCACACTGTTTATTGTTGAAATGCCATAGAAAAGGCAAAATAATTAAATACTAGTTCCTTCATAGAATACCTCATAAAATGAAATTTACACGACAAGTTAATTTCGTGATTTTGGGGTGTGCATATTTTGCGAATTTTTTTCAAAGCTTGTATAACAGGTTACCTAAATTTCGCGATTTGGTTATGCAAAAATCAATTATTGATGATTGGCTTGATATTTCCGCACAGACGCCGTTGTTAGTAATAGTGAGTATAAATCTCAATTGCCTGCTGACATGACCAGGTACTGTAACTGCATTAATAAAACGGAACAATACCAATAACTGGAACGAATTGTAACTCTATATCAATAAACGATAAAATGTTGTTTGAATAAAATAGTAAAATTTGATGTGTTTGTATTTGAGTGCCTGCCTGAGTTTTTTCTTAATATAATAGCATAATAACAGGCACGGTACTTAATATAATAGCATAATAACAGGCACGGTACTTAATATAATAGCATAATAACAGGCACGGTACTTAATTTTCAAGTAAGCAAAATGTCGCGATTAGTATTCGCGAAATTAACATGTCGCAAAAATTCCACATAATAAAGAATCACAATTTTATAAGAACTGACGTAATGCTATCGTTTATAGTGGACGTTTCCATATACCTATGAGTTTTTCTGCGTGGCTTTCGTTTTTAATTTTGCAAATTTCAATTTAACAAACATAACAATTACATCTTGTGTGAAACGCGGGCGACCAGGAGAGAGTCGCTTTCACTCGCAAATCCGTTATTATTTAGTCACACGACACTGCACATGTAACGTCTGAGCCATTTTTTGACCATCAATCAGCTCGCGAAAAGAAAATTTATGCTGGCGATTTTTACAGATTTTCGGATGGTTTTACGGGATCTAGTTTTGGGGATTTAGGAAGATTTGTTTTTAATCATTTATTAATTAATTAATTTATTTATTTATTATAACTATTTCTTTTATTTTTTAGGGTGGAGTCGCAATAAATAAAGTAAAAATACCTCATGCCATACAGCAGGCTTCAAAAGTATAAAAAGCATGTTTACGACACCACTTTTTCACATTTCAACCAAGATGGCGTAAAAGAATTTAAAAGGACCGAAGTGTAAACTCCATTCCACTGAAGCATAACAGGAGATCTGCATCAGGCACACGCGTCCGCGGTATATCTGCTGTACTAGAAAATCCATTACTTCAACTGCCCCGACTTCTATTACAGAACAAAACCTTGCTCGTAGTCTCCTACTAAGCCGTTATTTGGGTTGTCACGTGTTAACGGCTGCGTAGGAGACCACCTTGCTCGGAGCTGTTTCCTGTTTCTCCGTTATCATAATACCCAGTGCACAGGATTGCACTAGTAAAACCCTTCACTCCAGTTATCATCCTCATTAGATCTGGCTGGACTCACTCCTCGAGGGGTTGGAATTCTCCTTTAAAAAAAAAACAAGCAAAAATAAAGCTTTCTATGCAGTAAGTTGAGAGATGCGAGCAAGGTTACAGGATAACATGACAATTATAAACACTGTCTATACTGAAATGCTGACATAAGATTTAAATAAAGATTAACCAACTAAATATTAAAACAGGATAGAGAACTGAATGCGAAAATAAAGGAAGGGACTTTGGAACAATAATAAAACAGATGGCAGCCGAGTGTATTCCATACCTTGGTGCCGCCAGCTGTCCAGTTCTGGGGGTGACAGATTTCCTTGGAGAAGTCGAGGTGTTTGATTGCCTGTTGCTAGCAACACCTCTGCTGTATGTCGGCGCTTGAGGCAGACTGCGCCTGCGCACTTCAGTATCCTCCGCTGTTCGAGGCCGAGCAGGTTCCCGTCTCTTGACTTGATTCGGTTCACGTCTTCTAACTTGAGATTAAAAAAACACAGAGTGGAATATGTAACTACTTTATTGAAAGTCGTTTCTGTTTAGCAAAATAAACAAAGAAAAAATAAGCAAAAAATATAGAGCGGAATATGTACTTTCTGTAGCCTGTTCTGATGCTGTTTCGTTACTCGCGAACAAGAACATATTACTTTTATTAGGTAACAACTAGTTACCTGCGGTTACCACGGGAACGTCAGGATCAGATCTCAGTTCATCTTGCTGCCAAGAGCCTGGTGACACAATCAAAATAGACTCAATTCAGATCCTATCAGAGTCATTATCTACAACCCTGACACAAAGTTATATGACACAATACCAAACCACAGACCTCTACCTTCTAAACATCACATCTTGGTGCTTATTTTTTCATGGCTATATTAATTTTGTTATGAGATACTATTTATTTTAGTTCCACAAGTCATGATAGCCTTACTGTTATAATCGTCTTGACAGCAGCTGCCAGCAGGAGATGGGCCTCGCCGTCTTGGTTGTACATCTTTATACCCCTCCTCATCATTATCGACCAAACCTATTTAGTTTTACAGATAAGAATGAATACATGTACGTTCAGTAACGTAGCTTTTTCCTATTATCTGACCACTGAGTGTTCACTGAAACTTGTTTGCAACCCTAGTGCTAGTGACCCACTGGGTCACAGCAAACCTCTGTGGAATTTTTCAATAATTTCAAGTCAATTTTAAAAGTTTGCTCACTTAAAGAAGGCAAAATCAACTAAAATTTATATGGCTGTAAAGCCTTGGATGATGTATCTTATCAAAAAGAAATGATATAAACATACTGCCACCATACAGATTCATTCAGACTGTCGTGTACGCCGTGGGATCGGGCAAAATCCTGCCATGCTGTGTACACCGAAAGGTCTCGGTTTTTTCCGACATATAAATAATATATTTGTCTTGATTTCATTTCGGTTATTTCTCCGATTCTGAAATCATTCTCCTCAGTACATGTACTAATACCGCAACCGGAAATGAGAAATTTCTGAGAAAGCCCGAAAAAGTGCTTCCGTGATAAACTTCTTGGACACCGCGTTAATGGAGCATGAAATCGACGATTAAGTCACGCAACATTCAACGTGAATTTCGCAGGATTTTTTGGATAAAATTACAACTACCAGTTGCAAGTAAGACACAAGACTGTTGAATATAATTCCTTCATTAGCTAGACAAATTTAGTCACAAAACTGCGAAATCTTTAGTCGCAAATGCGCCCGATGCAGGCGCAATTTCGAGCACTGATTAAAAGTTAATTTGCGTTCGCCTGGCGCGGCCGGTCAGTGAATTATTGCTACAAGACATACAACGAATTGCAGCGTACCGTAGATCATCGCGAAGAACGACGTCGGTATTTAGGTGAAAGCTTTCCAAATCAGGCAGAGAACCACAGCAAAATCAAGATAGAACATTCAAAACATACCAGTAGTAGTAGGCATTGAAATATTGAGCCGTACGATTCCAAAATCGGGAAAATATCCGAAACTAAATCAAGACAAATAGATTATTCACAACCCCAGCTCCCCAGGATGATGCCTGATTTCCACGAGCTGGGAATGCTGGATACTATTGTGACGTTTCAAGATGGCGCAGATTTGGTACGGACACTTTTCTCGATTCGTTCCGCCTAGCCGACAAGATTAGGAGGCGTCTCCTTCGTCGACGCAATAATTCAACACATTGATACACTGCCCAAATATGGTAAAAAAAGTTATCGATATACGATTAAAGATTAAAGACACGCTATGTCTACATGACGTATATCCAACGATGGAGGTAAATTTCGCATTTTGACAAGAGAATGCAAAAATGACGGACCGGCCTCGATATTTTTTCTTCAGACTGTGCTTTGTTATCAATGTGTTGAATTATAAAACTATATCGCCTAATTTTAGCCGACTCGGCCTACGGCCTCGTTGGCTAAGAATTAGGCGATATCACGCGCGCCTTCGCGCTATAATAGTTAATTATTGTCACTGTATATTCTAAATAACTTACCATAACCAGAAGCCACGGGCTGCCTAGGTCTTGGGGTTCCCCCTCTTCTCTTCAAAGGACCTGAATAAGAAAAATATTTACCAAGGTTGGAGAGATTTTATTAGCTACTGCGCACAAAATCTGCATAGCTGTCTACCAACAGGAAATCAGAGAATTAACTCTGGTGAATTTTAGCGGAGCACTTGCCAGGCCGAAGGCCTGACTGCGCAGCTCCATACTCATAGAACCTGTGCCGTGATTTTTCATGGTCATGGCTATCGGAATGTTTCGCGGGCGCGTGTTTGCCCGCCCGCCCGCCCGCCGTGTTGGAACAACATCCGGGATCTTGAAAGCAAGGCTTTGTTTTTCGCGCGGCCACACAGCCGTGAGCGCGGTAAACACTTTAGTTGTTTCGTTGTGTCTAGCGGAGAATTAAAGTCGTTATTTTCCTGCATTTTTTCGCGGTTTGCTACTCAAGACAGGGATACTAATTAAGGTATACTCAGAAGCCGCTTTAGTGGAAAAAGACGAGCTTCCAGGGATAAAATCTTGCTTCGAGGAACTTCATGTATTACGTTTTTATCAATGCGGGAGATGTTGGTTTTCTACGGATTTCAGAACCAGAAGTGGAAATTTGAATTTCCAAGCAAGCGAGGGACTTAAAGGTAAAACAGATTACAGTTTTCGATGAGAATTTATGTTGATATCAATCTGTGAGTGACTTTTTATTAGTGTTATTGTTAGTTTTGGAGAATTGATTTTAAAACGTGCTTAAATTCAGTTGTATCGATCTCTTGAATTTCATCGAAGAAAGCTTGAACTCGATGAGCTATAATTAAATGGTACGCGTTTTGCTTTTAAACGTAAACTAATGGAGATTTGAATAAATTTTTTCGAAAGAAGATTGTGTTGTCCATTTTTATGTGTTTGTTCATTCATTAGATAGATTGAAAAGCGATTTTATGTAAACAAAACAAGACTTTGATTTTATAGTACAGTTCTATCTTCACTCGCATCGCCTTATGCAAATATGTTTGTGTATTTTTGCAATTTTTGATTTTCAAATCAGTTTCTCGGGCAATTTTTGACAAACATAAACTGTATTTTATTCGGAAACTAGTGGTACTAGTTATTCTAGACAGAGAAAAGTTGTTTTTGTGAACTTTTGTACGGTCTATAAAAATGTACTGTGCAGACGGTCGCGTAATACTCTTTTTGAGAATTGCTATAATTGAAAATAGCCCGTTCGTCAATCTTAATTCTTGTGCTTCCAACCTTTCACCTTAGTTAAGTTTCACCTTAGTTAAGCTTGTTCAAAGTGCGACGCTGTTAGGCTTGGGCTATGTATATATATTAGATATCTACCAGCTACATGTACATCAGATTCACAAACAAACCACTAATAAAACCATTGCTGTGTATATATTATAACTTCCATGAACTGAAAAAAAAACCTTTACCACCCGTGTTACATGTAGATGAGATACATGCATCGCATTCATTTATCCCAAAGTAGGCTGAACACCACTTCAATCACAAATTGAGATAGTTTTATACAGGACTCAACGCGATAGAAATCAAGAGCGAATAATCTAATTGTTTTAGTATAATTCTACTGGACGTTCAAAACTTAACAACAAATTAATACTCTCCACTGAAACTTCTAAAACGCGAAGAAGTGGCCATCATTAGGCTACTCACTCTACACACTTTCTACAACAGAATAGATAGTGAATGGCATAGCGTAGCCATTTGTGATGGGGGTTTGATTGCTAGTAGATTTATACTAACGACATATAACGGTAAAGTACAACATATGTATCACCTTTAACTACTAGGTCTTCATATTCTTGAGATGCAGAGACATTTCTTTGTGGTCTTTCTTGTGAAACAAAACCATTATCAATGTCATTACCATCCACATATGAAACTGCATCTGGTCAAGGTAAAAATATCAAATTAAAATGTATACTATAACTGTCAATGATTGATAGCAATATATTTTACAATGTGGTTCTAGTTTCTGAAAGGGACAGATCTTTCAAAAAGTGATAAGGGAGGTGCGACATTTTCAGCTTGCACAATTTTTTTTTTATTTTGCCCATTGCCTGTGCAGGAATTTTCTCAGTTTTCGGATAAAAAACCTCTGCATGTTTTTTTTTTCTTTAACCTGTTAAGCCGCAGATGTGATCAGCATCAAACTTCTCCTTGTAATATCAATGTCTAATTGATCGGAGAGGTCATGAAAATTTAGGATATGATCACCCAAGATGAATTCTCATCTCTACCTACTACTGCTATTAGAAATGTATAGGGACAAGAAAGGAGAAATTCATTTTGATATTGGCGATTAAAGGATTACAATAATGTTGCTAAGCTAGGCCAGACATCCTTGGGACCAGCTTTAGCTGTCTGCCCTTGAAAAGTGTCCACCTGATAGAGAGTTTAGTTACAGACAATTCAGTAAAATTCGGCCAGAACCAGCTAGCACCTAACGTCCTCTTTACAGCGGTGTCCGCTTTGAGAGAGTTGTCTGTATATCATTTTCATTGTACAGTGTACCTTGTAGGTTACCAAGGAAACATTTTTCTTAACTTAAGAGCATAAATTTATAAAGATCGAAATTAACTTCTTTGACAAAGCCTGTATTGTTGTGATGTAGGTCTGTGGTAAAATTCTGGATGACCTTACAATGGACTTGTTTTGACTTTTTTTTTTAAATATATATACCGGTACCCATGGGGGAGTAGCAATTACTCGTGGAGCAGAGACGCACACTGACTAATGAGGCAATCTAATACGTAATCTAATGACTCACCAAATGATCCTCTAGGTTGTGGTGATTCTCCTCTTCTTTTCACTGGACCTGTCATAACATAAACACAAATAATGCATTCAGGTTTTAAGTACATGTGTAAACCCTCCAGCTATCCAGCAATGGATGGGAAATTAAAAACAGATCAAATGATCAATTCCATTCAGTGGTACATATAACATACTTATATAATTACATGTACACAACTCAACCAGCTGTTTAAGAATAGATGAATAGATTGTTATTAACCAATGATTAGCTTACAAAAAGTTCTAAAAATGAACATCTCTACATAACGGTGAATCCCTGAACTATTTTCCTTTTAAACTTTTTTCAAAGAGAGAGTGGTCAGATCTCCTCATGGGCCTTTTCACAAGGCATCATACTTCCATACACATGCTTGCTGTGATTCAGCATAAAAATGTTTGTTCAAGACAATACAATACAATAATCTATTTAAAATCCCTAGTGGGGGAGCGGTCCAAAAAAAAAAGAAGAAAAAGAAAAGACTACACTAAGTTATACCCTGGTTGGTACGAAAGGACAATTGGCTGATAACCAAAAAGTAGCTTGGTCAGATGAACAATCGCTTGACTATACTAACCAGGTGCTACTGGTTGCCTTGGTTGTGGAGTTCCCCCTCGTCTCCTTAATGGACCTGCAATGTAAGTATGGACGTTTAACCTCAGTGGCTTTATCTTTGGAAGTAAACAATGCAATGATCGAAAACAAAATCCAATTTGTATTATTATCTATGAATTTCCATGATCAACACCGAGTGTTTATTTTGCATCAACATTAAAGACCCATTGTCACTTACTGTGATACAACGCGCATTGTTTATTTTGATTTGGACCCAGATAAATGCGATCTCTCACAAAGTGAAATTTTGGCCTCTCATCTCCAGGAAGACATTAATAATTGTGACCCTCCATATGAAAACACGTCTTATTGAACATTGCAATTTAGGTCAAACTGGATTTCAAACCCCCCAAACCGAGTTTGGAAAGGGTTTGCAAAGGGTTTCAAAGCGGTCCTGTTAGATATCAAAAGCCTGTATAACAAGTCTCGCATTTTGTCTGGGGCAGCTCAACCCGCCTTAGTGTAGCTCCAGTCGCCAAGGCAGTTTCCTCCGCTTCGAAAGTTCGCATAGAAAACATTTTCACGTCAAGGGACGCGGAAAACTTCCTGCTAATTTTACCGAACGTTTAAGGTTGATGTCGCTTAAAACGAAACCTCCAGCCAGCCGAGAAGTGTTTGAATTTTGTGGGCTGTTCTGTTGGCGTATCTGATTTGCATCAGGCACAATTAGCGAGCTCCACTTGTGGAGGATGTTTTATCGGCTTCAAAAGTTTGCATCAAAAAAAATTTGACAGCTAGGGACGGGGAAAACCTCCTTCAACTTCCATGGAATATTTCACATACATTTGTAGATGCTTGCAAAAACAACTCCGCCGGAGAGCTGAGAAGTTTTGAGCTTTTTCTGTTGTTTACATCTCCAGGGAGCATAATTCATTCCGGTGGAACAGTCATGTATCGATGGTATGATAACTCACAGTATGTAAAAAACGAATGTACTAAAAAATTACAATGAAAATATTCGAAGATAAATCTTAACTAGTAGGCAATCTAATAGACCTGCATGTATTATTTTCCTTTCCACAGACGACCGAATTTCTGAGCCAAACCTTCTGAAAGTTCTCGTTTCTTGAAAACGTAGCAGTAACAATGGAAAATAAAAGAAAACATACAAAAACAAGATGCAATGCCTTGAATATGAACTAAATATTTGAAAGCAATCATCTTGAAGTTAATAGACGATACAGATTCCCTGATGTAAACAGATTTTGTTAGGAATTAAATTTCCCCATCACAAAATGGTTTTTCGTGAACCATGAAATTCAAGAACGCCCACAATGCATCACGGAAAATGACAATGGGTCTTTAATTTTAATACCTGGAGTGTTCTAAAAAAGAGTAACTACAGCTATAATAAACAGGAGTCCACTGACTTGTGATGGGTTGGACACAAACTTAATTACCTTCATCACTAAATGCAAAGCTTTTCTTTAAATTGTTACATGCAATGCTTAAACATACATGTAAGGAAACAAGTCTTAAAAATGCGGCAGCTTCACCTTTAACTACCAAGTCATCATATTCTTGAGATGCAGGGACACGTCTTTGTGGTCTTTCTTGTGGAACAAAACCATTATCAACATTATTACCATCCACATATGACACTGCATCTGGTCAAGGCAAAAAAAAATAATTACTAGCTTTTGAAACAAATTGGGAAGAATTAGTTACTTATGTTGGGTCCCTGTGACATCCAGGTGTCTCCTAGATGGAGACCACTCCCTGGCAACAACAACAACAACAACAACAACAACCACCTTTATTCATGGCTGACAAATCCAGGCAACTCAGCCATGAGTCACATGCCAAAGGAAACTGGCACCTATCACACTGATAAGACAATGGAAAAGGGAGAGGGAGAGGGAGAGGGAAAAGGAGGGGAGGGGAGGGGAGGGGGAAAGGTTTGCAAGGCACTTAAACCGCAAATAAATGCAAAGTATAAAAGTTATGCCCTGAGAACCAATTCAGTTGGTACTCCAAGAGCACATGGAATCCTGGCACATTTGCACATAAGGATAACACTGGCCACGGGGGAACACTGACACTCTTTATTGTTAACTCCATTAAATTGCATTTATTATTAACATGTACATTAAGATTTGATGCTGATTATTGATTTGATGTTATCTTTACTACATGCATCACAACATGCACACTTACCAAATGATGCTCTGGATTGTGGTGATGGCCCTCTTCTTTTCAGTGGACCTGTCACAAGTTAGAAGGACAATATTATGCACATGTATTATTAATACAGTGTGATTTTACATAACCTTAGAGATTCTTATACAGTCATGCACAAAGTTCTATATTGTTTTAAGGTGGTCATCACTTTCATGTGAGTAGTAAATCCTAAAGATTTGAATCTTAGTGTGAGCAGTTGGAAAACGTTTCTGAATCAATACTTTAGTTGTACCATAAAAACAGTCAAAAATTAATGTCAATAAAAGCTCCCTTTAAAATTTAAATCATGTGTTAGACCTCTATTATCAAACAAGCTAATTTATCCAAACTAGGGAAATGACTTGCCATGTATTTCACTACTGCAGTTTACAGTATAATGATACAAAAGTGTAACAACTAGAAATGGCTTTCAAGTAACCATCATTTAAAAAGATATTACAAGTAAGATCTATAATATGTAGATGAAATTCTACTCAGACCACAGGTAGTGCAAATGTTTCTGTAGCATGAAGTATAAGCTGGTCCAAGTTTACTGACAGTTTGTTTGGTTCTACCCAACAGTTTGCCATTTTTCCATTTTTGTGGAATTTAGACAAAGCAAGGAAAACATTTCTTCTCTGAAAAAAAAAAGACGATAAAAGACCTTTTGTTTCCCAATACCTCTTACTACAAGGCTAGCATCTTCCTGATCTGGGGGCTGAAAGATTGGAACAGCAGGTACACGTCTCTGTACTGGTCTACGTGTGTTACAATCGTCATCACTGTCACTGTCATCACCATTCACTGGTCCAGGGCTCTGATGCAAACCTACCAAGTAGTCAGCTTAAAAATCAGTTTTCTTTTAGTTTTTCATAATTAAATTATTTTATAATTAGGTCTACACGTCTGATTTTAATCCAGTCAACCAAAATTAATTGTATCAAAAATTAAATAATAATTATTAATGTTATTTGAGGTAAGCCTTTTCTACATGTACAATACATGTAGTTGGTATTTAATACAGAATAATAAAACCCATTATAAATAACAATTAGCTACTTACATTAATTTTAATAACCTGGGGAGTTTAATTTGAGTAAAAAATCATCTCACTGTCAGATAACAAACAAATGCATGGCCCTCAAAACACAAATTAAGGTTTTTGTTTCTATTAAGAACATGGTAATTATAATCTGTGATAATATTTATTTACAGTGTAGTACTTATTATATAATAATACAATAATATTACACAATGACAGAAAATGTCTGTCGTGATTACTTGTCACTGGTTTGGAGGGGCCTCCTCTTCTCCTAAGTGGTCCTGCCATAAAAAGAATACTTATTAATAATTTTCATTATTTATTGTCTTATATGTATTGTAATTTTTATTATTTATTGATCAATGGTAGAATGCACTCACTAATAAAAAGACAACAACACCACCAACAATGGGCAATATTTTGGGCGAGAGGAGATTCTTAAATTTAAGGATGCGTGAGTATTCAGTAGTATTTGTTGTATCAGTATTTAACAAAGGAGAATGGGTATCCCGTGTTCACGGACAAAAAGATTTCAGAATTTTTCATTCAATGAAACCTTTCATTTTGGCAACAATTTCAGTTGACTAATTATCTCGGCCAGGAAATTGGTATGCACTCTAAACATATCAAGAAGATGCTGGGGACGAGTTACATGGCGTTCTGCGGATAAGAAAGTCGAAAAAAGTTTTTCGATATCGATTTTTCTTGTCCGTGATTTAGCCGTCTAAAAACATGAAATTTCACTTCTGGTGGGTTACAAAACCGCGCAAGAAGAAAGACTGGAAATAGTCTGCTGTGATGTCAATACAAGAATGCCAGTATCGCGGTTTCTCAGTTCCTCCGTCTTTTGGTGCATGTTGCTACAACCATAGACAACACACCTTAACAGAACCATGTTTTTACCTCTGGGTGCACCAAAAAATGTGAGGAACCAAGAAACCGCGACACCGGCATTCTTGAATTGACATTAAAGCGGACTATTTCCAGTCTTTCTTCTTGCGCAGTTTTGTAACCCACCGGAAGTGAAATTTCATGTTTTTAGATGGCTAAAACACGGAAAAGAAAATCAATATCGGAAAAACTCTTTTCGATTTTCTTATCAGAACGCCCTGAAGATTCCATCAAGCAAATAAAAAAACATCTGTCATATACACTTTAAGTGTAAACAAATAAGAATAAACAAAATAATAGCATGGCATACTATAAAGTTTAGGTTTTTAGGGTTGAATTAAGGGAAGTTCTGATCTGGCCTATTGAGGAAACTTTACGCTTTTCAACGGCAGAAGAAGGAAGACAATTTGACTGCTAGCTGTCCTTTTTCGGTCAATCGAAAGGGCAAGCTTATCATGAAAACAAGCTCAGCAAAACTGGAGTGAGCAAATGAGCCGAAATGAAACTGGGGAAGAGGTGGGAGGAAAAGTGACTATACTTCTGTATAGTATAATGGACATGTTCCAATTTTGGATTGGTTCATAGACAATAGGAAGCTGTCAGCAAGTTTGACAAGTATTAACTATCTTGACACATTAAGTTGGAATTGATATCTCAAGTTTCACATCAGCTTTGACATGATGGCTTGCATGAGAACTCACAGTGAGAATGAAAATGTTTTAGACAATTTGTCTGTTCACCTTGGCAGTTCAGTTTTAAAAGAAGATCGAACAGAAATTAGTGGTGGAAGTGCTACTATCATTAAAAGATGTCATGGTTGTGCAACAGACTGGCTCTGGTAAATCCATAATTTTTCAAAGCTTTGTCTTTGCAAAAATTCTGGCAATGCATCCGTCCTAGTTTATATTGTTCCAGAACCAGAGAACCACTGGTGCCTACAATTATTTATCAGGTCATTTTATAATTTCGCCTCTGCGGAACAAGCTCTCTCGCCTGATTCACAGATTTGCTCAGACAATCAATTTGCTTTGGTTGTGGTGGATGAATATCACTTTATCGATTCTCAAAAAGGTTAGGATTGACTGTGGACACTAGATTTATATTTAGAAGAATCATCTCCTGTGACATCTTTACACAACTGTTCATGCAAACACAGAGTGGATAAATTGGATGCACAGTTTAATGAAAGCTTAAGATATCCAGTCACAATCTTGTTAAGTGGAGCGCTAGCCTTCAAATCACTGAAAAGGTTTCTGATAAAATGTCCCATTTTCTTAAAATTTATTTTGCAGACTCGACAAACAGGAGATCCTACCTTTTTTTCTGTCACCTTTTACAAAGCCAAAAAAACCTTGAGCTGTTAAAAGCCATGAGTTAAGTCTGCTTTGTAAATGTATAATTCTACAAGCACTTTTGTGTGTGTTTATGAGCTGAGTGACAAATCAATGGAGAGATGACGTTGTTTTTAGTTGAAAATATTAGTTTATTTTTATAAACTGGTTCTCACACTTGGTGGGCAGAGTTATCTGAACGTATATGTTACAGAAAACAATGCAGTTCCTCTTTCTCTTTTCTCCTTTTCCCCGGCACCCCTCAGCTTGCATTACTTTTGCTCACTTGGTCAATCACCAATTGCATAAAATTATTTGCTCGCCCGCTTGACGATCCAGAGAGGGACTGCTAGCAGTCTAGAAGACAACTGACAACTGACATAATGGCAAGTGACATTAACATAGATTCTTTATTTTTTTATGATTTCATATATTTAGTACACATTGTAAAGCTCAACTATTAATTTAACCATTGAAATACATGTACATTGTATGTGCTGTTCAAGAACAGCAGGAGGCCGTTCGAACAGCTGTGATTAGCCATGGAAAAAATTTATTCAGCCATTCCATTCCAAAAAAATCTTCAGCCGTTTGAACGGCTAGGGTTATCTGTTCGGATAAAATATTCAGCCGTTCAAATGGCTGCTGCTAGCCATTCAAAAAAAATCTTCAGCAGTTCGAACGGCTAGGGCTATCTGTTCGGAAAAAAATATTCAGCCATTTGAATGGCTAATGTTAGTATCTGTTTAGACAAAAACGAAAGGCTATGCTTATCCGTTCACAAAGGATGGCTATCAAAAGAGCTCGAGTCTTTTGGCCGGTGACTTAACAGTTGATTTATTTTTGTTTTTGTTTGCTGACCACGCAATTTGCATATGTCAAAAGTAATTTAAAACCTTTTGGATATAAACATCTCACTATTCACAGAATTATAAACACGCATTCAAAAGAGAATCACCTCCGGAGTACGTAGTCATTCTATTGCCGAAAAGATACTTCAGTTGGAAATGAAAGCAGGGAGTTTGGAAAGCTTAGTCTTAATTTTGTCCAGCAAAACTGCAAAGAAAACAGAGACAGTTTGCGTTGAAGTGATTGCGCGATTGGCTGTCGAAAAGTGTGTTGCATTACCAACACTGTAAAAGACTCAGGGTTTGATTTTAATTGCCGCTGTCAGCAACTGAGCGTAAATGACCCAAACAGACAGACCCCAAAATCATTTTGGTTTTGCATGCTTGTTGTCAGAAAACTCTGATCTTCAACCTGTTTTTGACCGCTTTCGTTTGGGTGTTGGGCACACTAGCTACGTGTTTTGTATAACAATTTGTCTTCTTTAAAAATTTGGATAATTTTTTTTCATGGGCATATTAAAAAAATTATTACAACTTGCCGATATTGACATCTTACAGGGTGTCAAGCAGCACATAGGCTCAAAAAAATATGAAAATAGGAAATTTGAACACGAAAAATAGGAAAAAATAGGAAAAAGTCACGAAAAAATAGGAGAAAAGTAGCACATTTCACAAGTAGCTTACATGTACACAGCATATCAGCATAACATTCACCTTTATAACATCCAACAGGGGCAGCATTAACAAACAAACTACATGTATGATTGCTTCAAATGCAACAGCAATTGACATTTAATTTATCTATTTCAGCTCCCCAAAGCTCACAAAGTAATCTGTATTTCAGTGTAAAAAAGAAATTGCCTCTCTGCCAGGCAGACTGGAATAAATACTGCAAACTACAGTCATCAGTCAAGAAATTCTAATGAGTTTTCTTTTTTTTCCTGGAGATGTTATGCTGAGTAGGAGCATTACATTTCCTGGAAGGCAAACCAGGTAAAGCTCTTTCAATAAGTTGTTTGTTTTTATCACCTGACTCAACATTCTTTGCTTATCCCTCACAGAAGCTAGTTTGGTCTTGGCCTTTTCCAGATTTGCTTTGGCTGTTTCAATCATCAAGGATGCTACTTTGACCCCTTGCTGATCTACAGCACTGGAAGAAATGGAATTTGCAAGTTTGCATTGCTTTCACTAAGTTTTTGAGTAGTGGGCTGTGCAGAAATAGTAGGTGGCTGTGAAAGCAAGTGCCGGAGGCGCAAGCCTCTAGGGGGGTATGGGGGCATGCTCCCCTAGAAAATTTTGAAATTTAGACGCTCGGAAATGTCATTTCCAGCGTTTTCCAGGAGGTATTTCTCTCTAGAAAGGTACTATAACCAAAATCGTGCAAAAAATGCTTTTATTACTCCACATTTTGCAGGGAAAAAATTTACAAAAGAAGGTAAAAAGAAGAAGCATCTACCTACACTGGCAGCCATTTTGAAAAAGAAAGACACCACTTACTTCTGGGATGGCTACCGGTAGTTCCCATACCCCTTAGTACATTTTTCTGCAAAAATCAAGCCCAGCTAGAATATCTAGTAGGGTTTACCTAGATTCAGACTACCCTTTAAATCATCTTACTGACTGGCATAAAAATCTTCATTCTTTGTACATCATGAACCAAAAAATAGGAAAAATAGGAGGTTTTCTTAAAAACAGGAGAAAATAGGAATGACTCCCAAAAATAGGAAAAAATAGGAACTTGACACCCTGCCATCTTATCATAAAGATCGCCTTTGCCTGTCGGTCAAATTTCTTTGTACATGTAACTCTATATCCCTTTGCGTCTTTGATTGTTCGCTCAACATTTTTCGATAGCCGTTTTAGCCGTTTACAGCCTGCCATTCAAAATTTTTCTTCTGCCATTTAGCTGTTCAGTGCGTGCCGTTCGAAATAATTCTTTAGCCGTTTAGCCATTCACAGCCAGCCATTTGGAATAATTATTTTGCCATTCAGCCGTTCACCACGAGCCGTTCAAAATTTTTCGTGTGCCGTTCAGCCATTCAAAATTTTTCTTCTGCCGTTCAGCCGTTCTAAATTTTTCCTCAGCTGTTCATCCATTCATGGTAACCATTTTAAATGGCTTGGCCATCCATTTTTCATCCGTTCAGTAGCTGTGCATTTTGCCATTCGAACAGATAGCCGTTAGTATCATTTTCATGTGAGGTCACAATAGTGATATTTTAGTTAATAAGAATAAATAATTATTGTCAGCAGTCATTAGTCAGATGTGTTGTAACATTGTCTCTATTTTGAAACTAAGTCTAATTTTAAAAGTTAATTCACAACCTTTCACAACCAGATCTGAATCATCCTGACTTGGAGTTGTAACAGAAGTAACATGCCTTCGTGGTTTTACTTGACGATCATCATCACCCTCCTCATCACTCAACTGCACTGTCAAAGTCTTACGCGAACCTACATGTACAGGATGGTACATTAAAAAAGTCAATAATTATTATTAGTTTGCAGCCACAACAATAGGAATATCAATATTTAAAATAAGAATGAAGGTGAATACAGACAGTGAATTGTAGGCATATTTTTGGATATAAAAATAGCATAAAATTACACAAAACAAGTAAATCTTGTACAACTGGACAACACACTACCAAGGTTTCACTGATGAACTATTTAAATGCTGGACGAGATCAGTCAGCTGCCAACTGTGAAGGTACATGTACATCTACATGTACTTTATGCAACATTACCAGGCATAACTAATCAATGACATCAATGTAATCAATGAGTAATCAATTGATTACTCATTGAGTATTGCCGATACTCAATGAGTACTCAATGACTAATCAATGACCCACAAAATGTTTGATCATTGATTAGTCATTGATGTCATTGATTAGTCATTGATTCCATTGATTAGTCATTGATTTCATTGATTACTCATCGGGTTTATTGAATGGTCAAAAAATCCAGGAAAAATAAAACAAATTCTTTTGCTTTCAACTTTATTTATCACAGCTCTGTTACCCTGACATTTTCCTTTGCTGATGTTGTTACACCTTGTGTTGTTTCCGCGTTGTTGCCTCGTTGGCGTTTATTATTAAACCAGACCTTTACGGTTCTTGGCTCTAGGTTATTTAATCTGGCAAATTCGTCAAGTACCCCTTGTGTAGGGTACTGAGAATCCTTGTATAGCGCCTCTAGTGCCATTCTTTATAGTTCAGAGAATTTTGTCCGCCCAACGGTACAGGAAGAACTTGTCAGCCCTCGTTCATACCACATTCTTAGCGACGATCCACAAAAAATGGTATTTGGAAACAAGAACTTAAAAGAAACAGATTCTGCTTCCAGTTCAAAGCACCTTAAAAGAAATCCTCATTCATACGTCTGCCACGAGGGCCAAATATACCACATTGCCGAATTTCTGGCCTGGCAGGATGGAAGGCTCTATATTCCTTCCACTGGCCGACAGAACCGATTTTTTCTTGCGCATGATAAATGGTATGCAATGTTTCTTTCAAGTAAAGAGGATAACAGTTTCTTCAAGCTAAGGCGCAAAGATATTATTGTATGTGCATGAGAAAATAATGACTTTGTCGTTGGTCAAATTGAGAGAATGACAACAAACCCGACGAGATGAAAAAATGCACATCCCCTATTTGACTGGAAAATTTCTAAAACAGATCATGTTAGGTTAGCTGTGAATTTATTTGTAAGCAACTTAGACCGAGGAATTAGTACCGCCAAAATAACAAAGAAGCTTTTTCGTTCCAAAACATATAAGGTTTTGGGGTCTTACCAGTTTGTACAGAAAATTGACATAACTCCATCTGAAGACGGTATTCTTCAACTAAACAATGAAACAGTGGCAGAAATAGAAGGACATCGTAAGCGACTCGAGGACCAGCAAAAGAAACTGGAGGAAACAGCGGAGATGGAAAAGCAGGAAAAAATTGAACACATGAAACAGGGACCAGCAGAAAACATGACCACAGCGGTTTTAAAGCAGCTGTTGAAGGGTAAAGCAATTCCATTCAATTCCAAAGCAAAATAATCGGAACTTGTTAATCTGTTGAAGACTGTTAATGCCTGTACAGAAAGTACAACACAGAACAATATTGGCACGTACAACCCAAGGGCAAGAAAAGTGACAGTGTCTGCCAGTATACCTTTGCGACTTAATACAGCGGCTTATGATGGTAGCCTTCCTAAGCCAAAGCAGTCTTTTTTTGTTGAAAAAGAGCCACCGCAGGAAATCTCTCATCATTTAGATTATTCCTGTGCATATTAGAGTCATAGATCTTTGGTCTGTTTTGTTAAGAACCAAAAATGCTCAGAGACAAAGGTCAGTTCCAATACAATGTTTCGTTTTCCATCGCCCTATCTCTCGTGAAAGTGCGTAGGTTGGTGACGGTCTGGAGAAAGAGGTACATTGAGGAATGTAATCAAAATGAATAATTCGACGTATACATTATCTTCCCCAAGACTACAATTTTGCAAAGAGCCACTGTTACTTCAGAAGTTGTTTGAAGACGATTTGTAGCGGTCACTTCAAAAAATTGGGTTATAGTTGGGCGATGGGAAATGAAACATTTTGTGGGATGGCCAGACAAGAATAAAATGTATTTGTGGAAATTAATACGCATAACGATTTTGTATATTTAACCTTGAATTTAAACTGTACATGTATAGGACTGGTATTTTAGCCACAATTTCAGAAATCATAAAATATTAATACAAATTCCTTAATTCTTTTTGTTTAATAAAACAAGAATGGTACAGTACCGCTCAAAAGTAAGTTGACACTCGATACTCGAAACTCGAGACTCGAGCCTCGACTCTCGAAGCGTTAGAGGATCGAGTCTCGAGGATCGAGTCTCGAGTCTCGAGTCTCGAGTCTCGAGAAACAAGGCGTTCTTGAGTATGCAAAAACTCGAAAGGTCTTCGAGGAAACGATTTACGTATTTCTCAAGGAAAGAATAGCCACTCGCACCTAAAGTGCAAGTGTTTCACGTCGATTGTCAGTTATCGAGTAAAAACATTCAACCACATGATATCGTCGATACACTGTATGTTAGCGTACTGAACGTGATTTTTCCGATGATTTTTTCTTCGGGTGTGGAAACTTTTAATGCGGATAAGCCTTAATGCTACAATGTAAGAAGCTGTTTTCAAAATCACTGAAAATAAAAGCTCCGTATTTTGAGTCGACACGAGTAGCGCCATCGAGTCTCGCGGCAATCGAAGCGCGACGTGTTTGTTTACTTTTCACATCAGACAAGTTGTGTTTATAACTAAATATAGACCTGCAATCGGCTAATCCATAATTATAAACAGTCTACGAAGAGTCGCTTTCACTGATACTTTCATTATCGAACGGCAAAATATAAATTCTTTTAGAACTAGCCTAAATTCTTTCGAACGGCTAGCGGTGTATGGCTGAACGACAGACAGACTGGCGGTAATTCTTAGACTACGCCAGCAGTCCGCGAGAAGACAAAGTATAAACTAGTAGTAATCATAGATTATAGTGCGTCTCCTTATCCCGTGGCACCTCGTTTTGACCTAGTACCTGAGTTTCATGAATAAATTCAGCCACTATTTAAAAGGGCAATGTCGCGAGGTATGTCACGCAGGCAACATCAAACAAATTCACGCTATCGTCGTGGGATCGGGCAAAATTCTGCCGTGCTGTGTACTCCGAAAGGTCTCAGATTTTTCCGACATATAAATAATATATTTGTCTTGATTTCATTTCGGTTATTTCTCCGATTCTGAAATCGTACTCCTCGGTACATGTACTAATACCGGAACCGGAAATGTGAAATTTCTGAGAAAGCCTGAAAAAGTGCTCCCGTGATAAACTTCTTGGACACCAAGCTAATGGAGCATGAAATCGACGATTAAGTCACGTAATATTCAACGTGAATTTCACAGGATTTTTCGGATAAAATTACAACTACCAGTTGCAAGTAAGACACGAGACTGTTGAATATAATTCCTTTATTAACTAGAAAAATTTTAGTCACAAAACTGCGAAATCTGCGTTCACCTGGCACGGCCGGTCAGTGAATTATTGTTACAAGACGTACAGCGAATTGCACCGTACCGTAGAACATCATGAAGAACGACGTCGGTATAGGTGGTTTTCATGTTACGTCATCGCCGCCATGCTGGTGGACATAAACAATAGTTTTCTTATTAGCTCCTTTTGTTCGTCCACCAGCATTTGTTCGTTTCACTATTGTTATCTATGTCTCTAGAGATTGATTGCAAATCACCTATTTAGGTGAAAGCTTCCCAAATCAGGCAGAGAACCACAGCAAAATCAAGATAGAACATTTAAAACATACCAGAACGGTAGCGAGGAAATTCTGATAACTTCTTGCTTGATTCCAAAGAGACCCAACAACTTACTTGGTCCGGAGAAGAACCTTCGTCCAATTTTTCCACTGCGTACTTTTAGTAGGCATTGAAATATTGAGCCGTACGATTCCAAAATCGGGAAAATATCCGAAACTAAATCAAGACAAATAGATTATTCACATGTGACATTTCGGAACCCCAGCCTCCCAGGATAATGCCTGATTTCCACGCGCTGGACAGTGCTGTGCTGGATACTATTATATTGTGACGTTTCAAGATGGCGCAGATTTTGTACAGACACTTTTCTCGATTCGTTCCACCTAGACGACGCGCTAGGCATGTTGGATACTATTGTGACGTTTCAAGATGGCGCAGATTTGGTCCCGACAATTTTCTCAATTTGTTCCGCCTAGCCGACAAGATTAGGAAGCGTCTCCTTCGTCAACGCAATAATACTAGTCATGCTCGTTTTATCATTTTTTTGAATCAAGCAAGGTTTTGACTTCAAGGCCAGGGAATGATAAACGTGATTTCTTTTCTAAGACTGCAAAACATTTTTAAATTCTTTTTCTCGCTGCTCGCTCGCGGAATGTAAACATTAAGCGGCCTGGAGTTCCAAGTGCAGTTGTCACGCAAAATTCATGTGAAAAATTCTTTTTGCACTTCATGTTTACTTATTGTTGAAATAAATCTTGAATGGAACTAAAAATTACAATCGAAATTAAAGATGGTAGGGAAAGTTTGGCAGCAGAAAAAAAATTAAACCCTTTGAAGTTTGTTGAAGTTGTCGGTAAAAAAGTGCTTGGCGGTCCCTTGGGAGAAGTGGTAAAAGTGCACCGAATTTGCATATGTCAAAACAGTAATTTGAAACCTGAAAACATGCTGGCACAAGCGAAAGTCACAAGTATTTATATAAACAGACTACGCACTTCTACAAATTCTCTGTTTTCTTTGTAGTTTCGCTCGCCAAATTAAGATTAAGCTTTTCCAAACTCTCAGCCTTCATTTCCAAGTATTCCACCGGGCTAAAACATCACAGAAAGTTTGGAGTGTCTTCGGGCCGGGAATAAACATAAGCCGCGTTTGGTTTCGCGTGCATTCCATCGATCCATCCGTGTGATCTCCATGGGAGAAAAACATTCGTCGCTTGATTCTGGCTCGTTTTAAGAGCGGGACTGTTGTCTGGCTTGAATCTCGCTCGTATCTGGCCAAACAGATGCTCGATAACATTTCTGGAAGAGAAAAACTAGCTGTTTTATTATGGAAGATTATCCAGCGCAATTATTTCCTGAGTCGGCAAAATGTTTCCAAAGCTCGATCGAGTGGACTGCGGCCCGGTGTGCAATTATTTCTCGAGAGATCGGTCAAGCGACAAGCTCATTAAATTTCTCGACTCGAGACTCGATACTCGAGACTCAAGACTCAATACTCGAAACTTTCGAGAATCGAGTATCGAGTCTCGAGGGACTGTCAACTTACTTTTGAGCGGTACTGTATTCTTATTAATTTTGATGAAAGAGGTGGGAAATGAGTAGTCAATGGGTAATCAATGCATAATCAATGCATAATCAATGACATCAATGTGTAATCAATGACATCAATGAATAATCAATGGAATCAATGAATAATCATTGGCATCAATGAGTAATCAATGACATCAATGAGTAATCAATGACCCACAAAATTTTTTGGGTTCGATTAATCATTGATTACTCATTGAGTATTGGCAATATTCAATGATTAATCAATTGATTACCCATTGATTACCCATTGATTACTCATTGATGTCATTGATCATTGATTAGTTATGCCTGGAACATTAATGGTTGTCCAGTTGTCCAAGAAAACCAAAATAATGCCGGGGCAACCAAATCACACTGTCTGAGTGGTTGCCTATTGGGCAACTCAATGACTGCCATGGCACATTTCATTGTTAGCACAGTACAAGTGTGTCTTAACAAGTGAATAAAAAAATATAATTTAAAAGAAGCAAATTAAAATAATATATTGTGTGGTTCCAGAAAATATCCATAACCCCCCTCCCCCCAATGGATGGCCTTTCAGTTTAGACCCCCTCCCTCCCACCCCACTTGAATTTCCGTTCCAGTGGGTTCTTTGAAGACCCCCCACCCCCCAGGAATTTCTGACTTTCGTTTTTACCCTTTTCAAATTCACAACTGTGTCATGCTTAAAAAATGCTCACTTGGTTTACACACAACATTTGTGACCTTTCAAGCGAAAACGATACTGATGGCTATCCGTTCGAGACATTCAAGCCGTTCACTTGCCATTCATCAGCTGTCCATGGCCGGCAGGAGGCCGTTCAAATGGCTGTGATTTCATGATTAGCCATTCAAAAAATTTATTCAGCCGTTCGAACGGCTGCTATTAGCCGTGCAAAAAAACTCTTCAGCCGTTCGAATGGCTGCTGCTAGCCGTTTCAAAAAATCTTCCGCCGTTCGAACAGCTAGGGCTATCCGTTCGGAAAAAAATATATTAAAAAAAATTAATATTCAGCCATTTGAACGGCTAATGTTAGTATCCACATCTACATCTACATTAATTGTAGATGAAAAAACTAACGGCTACGCTTATCCGTTGACAAACAATTAAAAACATTTCTAGTCGTTTTTACAGCTATCGGGATGGCCAGCGACTTAACAATTGATTTATTTTTGTTTTCGTTCACTCACCACACAATTTGCATAATAATTTTATTATGTCAAAAGTAAATTGAAACCTTTTGGATATAAACATCTCAGTCGCCATTCAAAAAGAGAAGCACCTCCAGAGTACATAGTCATTCTATTGCCGAAACGATACTTGGAAATGAAAGCAGGGAGTTTGGAAACGCTTAGTCTTAATTTTGTCCGGCAAAACTACAAAGAAAACAGAATTCTTAGAAGCGGACAGTCAAATAGTGTGTTGCATTACCGACACTGTTTCGTATGCAAATTTTAGCAAAACGCAGAGTTACGCTTCGGTTAGCACATACAGTGCTCGAACAGTTACTGTATTAATCTGATGGTTTCATCGTCCTTAATAAAGTGCTTGGTAAATGTAATCGTTAAGCATGCAATTTACTTGAAGAGTTTTGATTTTAAGACCGAAAAGACTCGGGTTTTGATATTAATTGTTGCTGTCAGCAACTGAGCGTAAATGACTCAAACAGTGACCCAAAAATCATTTTGGTTTTGCACACTTGTTGTCAGAAAACTCCTGGTCTTCAACCTATTTTCGACCGCTTTCATTTCGGTGTTTGGCACACTAGCTATTGTTTTGTATTACCATTTGTCTTCTGTTTTTGTGGGCATATTACAACTTGTCGATATCGACATCTTATCATTAAATTTTAAAGATCGCTTTTGCTGCTCTCGGTCAAATTTATTCGGAACTTTTTATCCCTTCATGTCTTTGATTGTTTGCTCAAGATTATTTTTTCGATAGCCATTTTAGCCGTTTACAGCCAGCCATTCAAAATTTTTCTTCTGCTGTTTAGCCGTTCAGCGTGAGCTGTTCGAAATAACTCTTTAGCCGTTCAGCCGTTCACAGCCAGCCGTTCAGAATAACGATTTTGCCGTTAAGCCGTCACTGCGAGCCGTTCGACATTTTTCTTCTGCTGTTCTGCCATTCAACTTTATCCGTTCGAAATTTTTCTTTTAGCAAAATAATTCACCTAAGTATAATAAGTTTACTTTGTGCCTTACTTACAATTTTTCGGTGAATTTCCTTACCCTCCAGACAAATTTTTCATGTGGACACTCCCCAGCCCCTTGGAAATTTCTGCCTATTAGCCCCCCCTCCCCCTTGGAATTTTTTAGTAACCATCCGTGGGGGAGGTACGAATATTTTCTGGAACCACACATTGTGTATTGTCGTAATCAGGGACAAGGGGCCGGACAACCAAACCAACACTCGTGTGGTTGCCCCAAAGACAACAAGACACAGATTAAAGTAAATCTCAAACCCTGATTGAATCGTTAATATACCATGAAATTAATGACTTTTCACAATAATTATACAGTACATGTAACAGTTACTGTAATGTATGAAGATGCACTTACTGTCATCAGCTCTTGAGTGCTCTGAATGACGATGATGATGATGATGATGATGGTGATGACCTTCACTTGGAAGAGACCCGGAAAGTGCCTCTGCAAGGTGTACAGTCAAATAGTGGAATTAACCATGAAGTTAGCACATTTTCATATATCACAGACTGCACAATACAAGTCTTGCACTTGTGGGACTTAACATTCTGCCAATTTGGAACTACTCAGTGGTACAGTAGAAGACATAACAAACTGAGTGGTACACTGAATGGTTGTTGCGAGCATCAGCAAGTGTATGAAAACATTGTTATTTTTTGCAAGCATGCATGGGCATCAATCAAGTTAACCCTTTGGACTCCTAAGAGTGCCAAACATCAAAATGAAAGAAAAATCCCAAATTGCATTTTGTAAAATATTGTAGTCTTCCATATACATATTAAGCTAGGTCTAGGATTGAATGGACTGCAGATACAAGCCCTAGGATTTCTTTATTGCACGGAAAACACTTTCTTGGTTCCATGCCCAAAGATCATGGGAACCCATCTGTAACTATCTTTTGGTTCCGTGAAAACTCATGGGAACCCATTTTTAATATCAAATGAGGAAAGGGGTTAGTTCCTAAAGCAACTGTCATGAACTGTGGTGCTGCATCAGTGGGGGAATGAAACACTAACATTTCTGACCAGGAGCTAGTGCTTGAAACATCAGCTTTTTAAACCTTTTTACAGTTGCCAATTTACCTTATCAACTCACTTGATAAAACCAAATTTTCATTTTAAAAAATAGTGACTCCAATATACATTATTGTCATTAACAGGGTCCGACAAATAGGGGGCCCAGCGGATTATTCGATTCATTGCAATAAAATGATATTTATTTAAAAATAATTTAGTGTTTACCTTTGCTAGTCTGATTTGAAGCATTTTGAAATAGTAATAAAGATATTTTTGTGGAGAAGTGTTGAGTTTTTAATCCCGTTTCTCAGTCGATCCCCATTTTACTGCGTCATAACTTTCATATCCAGTCCTCCCCGGTAGACCCCTGAAGGCCAGGCCAGGCCAGGCCAGGCCATGGTCTTCTGCCATTTTGTGAGCAAAGTCATCTTACACTGTATATTGTAATGTTAATTTAATGTTAATGTAATGAGATATGAATAACGATGGACAGATTTGTCACAAAATCCTCCGAGTCACAATGCGAGTCTGTTCACACCCCGCCACGTGCCGAAAAAAGCTTAAACAAGCGCAAGCCCAAATCTGACGAGAAACAGCATGAGGCTAAGAAACGCCAAAGAACCTTCCAACCCAGCTGGCTCAAGGAATTTTCCTGGCTGGCACTGGATGTAGAGTGAGATGTTATGAAGTTTCAAATCTGTTGTAAGTGGCCAAACATTTTTGACCGACAGAGCCCACTGGTATTGGGAAGCAACAGGTTTAGAAAGGATACCCTTTACACCCATGCTAAGAGTTTGAATCACGTTGCATGTGTGCTGCGGAATAATCATGCGGATATTCCCTTAACGATACGCCAATTGGAAAGGCTGTGGTTCGTTCGCAAAAGGAGCAACAACAAAGCTTAAAATGTCTTTTTAACACTGCTTATACAGTCACCAAAAATTGTCGCCCATTTTGCGATGTTGTTGTGTACATGTATTAAAATAATTTGTTCTACCATAACTAAACATCCTGTAGTGTTGAAGAAGAATGATAAGCCCTTAACCTTACCTGTTTGTCAGCAGACTGTAATCATGCTGTCATTTAAATAAAATAACACTACTCAAAGGCATTGTAACAAATGTCATGTCTTTAGTTTTGTATTTCTTTTTACTTTCCAAAAACAATTATAGGGGGGCCTGAAGGCTTCTATCATCGGACAACCATTTCATCCTGCCGGGCAAGTGCTTTTTAGATGCCACTTTCCCAGGGACAAGTTTTGTGAAAAAATATTTGTCGGACCCTGGTTAAAAATACTTGATAGAACTTCAGCATGTTTGGTTGTAACAGACGTTACTGATTTTAACTCAACAAATACTCATTGACTGTCTCTGTCAGTAGGAACTGATAAGCAATGTTCAACATCTGTTTCTTACATGAAATCACTGAAATGTTTGTTGCATATCATGCATCTTAACAGTGAGATCTGGTTGTCAGCATTGGTTCCAACAATAAAATTATTTACTCAACGACCACCTCCTAAAAATGTTTTGTGTCACATGTAGCAATGAAGATGTTTGTTGTCAAAGATCTTTCATGCACAGAAATCAAAGATGAGGAAACAAATAAAACATGTGTTGCAATGCATTTTGGATGGTGACAAGATGGTGGATGAGTGATGCAAAACAATGTTTTAGTAACTTTAATTAGTACATATTAACCAAAGTCATGACCAAAAATTTTGCTCTATTAGTTGAAAATCAGAGTGCAAAAAACTCATCAAATGAATTTAAATTCAGCAAGGTTCAATAATCACTGGGCAACAGTTTTCAGTTCCATTATTTCTTGACCGTGGTAACAACATGGTACAGGAAACGATCATTACAGTGAAATCCTAGGGCTTGAGATAACAACTTTCAGATAAGATGATTGAAAGATAACAGAGCTCACCTTCCTGAGCTGCAATCGACTCCAGTTTTGCCAGAAGTGAGCCTCTGACTTTATTCAGTTCTGGTACATCCAAACTGTCTTTCAAGTATTTGTAAGGGCTGATCTTTCTCTGTTCTGCAGATGGAGGGTGTTTTGGGGACACATATAACCTATTTGAAAAAAAAAATAAAAACATTGTAATAAATGAACAACATGACCTGTTGAGATGAAAACCCAACATTTTTTACCAATTAAAGTACAGCTGTGCAATAGTATAAAATTTACAATATTGTGCACTTGGAACTACTAAAAATAATATTTCATATCATTTTTAGTAGTTCCAAGTGCACTGATAACTTAGATTTACATTAAGGCATGGGTTAAGCTTTTGCATACCACGAACAATCCCTTTGTGACTTGATTTTTCTCTATATAAGCCCAGTTGCCTTTGACAATAGAGTGTAGCAGCCTTATAATTTTGATACTTGAGATGAAGGAGATGGGTAACACGCATGCCTTAAGGTCATGTGTACAAAGAAAATCTAAGTCACTTGTGGGAAAATACTAATCCAAAGGATTCCATAACTACAAGTAGAGTATCACTGTGTACGACCACCACTGCTGATAGTTCAATACTAAACACTATGGCCCTGTTGTTTCAAATGCCATAGTTGATTTTCAGATGAAAAAGCTAGTGCCCATTGATTCTTAACAACAGCAGCAACTGTACGATGTCATAAAAATTCAAAATGGCGGCACATTTTCTTTCCAATTGTTATTAATTAAAACTAATTGAAATTTAGACTTTATTTCCATAAATTTAACATCAATTTGTTATAACAGAAAAGGTTTCCTTTAATGGAAGTCCCATTGTATGTCCCCAGTGGGGTATCACCAGCACCTGCAAGGAAAAACAAGTTTAGCAGGTACTGTTCCCACTGGTAGAGTGCCTGTAAGGAAAACCAGCTGAGCATATGTCATAGCACAAAAAATGTCTTTTTGCTGCGTAGCACTCACATTGAATGATAATATTGACATTTAGTTAAAGTGCTACTATGATCAAATTTGTGAATTCATTTCTGTTTACATATTTTGCAAATATAAGTATTACTTACCGTGCCAAACTTTGGGTGAAAATTCGCTCTGGAAGTGTGTTTATTTAAAATGTAATTTTCGAAATCATCTTGCCGCCATTACTCGATTCAAAAAATGGCCCGGACACAAATTTCGGGGAGTTGGGGCGAGTCGTGACGTAGAAGACTCAACGCAGCAAAACAAATGTGACAAACATGACAAACGTGGCCAATTTTCCTATTCGATTTGCAAAGTTCTTTTTCGAATTGTTGCCTCTCAAATTCCGCTTTATTTCTCTGCCAAATGACGCCAAATGCAAATAAATGGTTGAGTCTTTTACATCACATCGCGTGATCAGAAGTAAGACTGCTTCAACAAAAAATTGCGGGTTTTCATTTGCGAACTGAGTAATGGAGGATGGTTTTCACAGAGTTTTCATTCAGAAATTTCCAGTGTGGTTACGCACATACCAAACTAATTTATCGTGATTCCTATTATTTTGAGCCCATTTGATAGTTTGCTGGTAAAAAAAGTGGAAAACAAAATAAAAGATTTTCGTCACAAGTACCACTTTAAGATTGAGTGCTGAAAAAACTGTTACAAAGACAGTTGACTGTCTTTGTAACAATTTTTTTAGCACTCAATCTTAACTAAATTTCAATATGAACATATGTAGTACCTCTAAGGACATACTAACTAACCACAAACCTGAATTTCCCCACAGGTATAAACTCTGTACATGTACTTGTAAGGACATGTGAACTAAACTACATGTACGACTGCACATACATTTAAAGAGCTAAACTACAACAACATAAATTATAACATCTTTAATCTTTAATTGGAATAACTGCCATTAGTTATAACCAATCTGACAAATGGCAGAGGTCAGCAAGTAGTTAGACTACTACATGTAGATAGTTGATTGAAATTTCCATACTAATGGTAAGTCACTATGAGGGTTTTGGGATTAAAACAATTTTTGAAGGCAAACTTCAGTTGGGGTGTTTCATAAAATCAATAATAATTAAAGGGCTGAGAGCATAACCAACCTATATCAAATTTTAGGACTTTTTTATTTTTTGTTGTTCAGATTTGTCCATTTTTGGCATGTGAACTACAAATTAGTTGCAAAACATTGTTCAGAATTTTTTCTGTTGTTTTTTCCGTCATTTTCGAGAAATAATGTATGCCGAAAAAAGATGTATATCTCCATGTCTCCCGCTGAATCCCGCTCAAAAAAATGAATCCGGCCAAAGTTTACCCAAATTTCTTGTTTTTATGCTTATTTTTCACTTCAGATGGCCAAGTTTGGGCCTGTCCTGTGCCGCTGAATCCCACTCAAGAAAGAAAAGAAAACCAACAACAAACAATCCTGAATCGAAGTTCATTCCCTCAAAATCGCTTCATTTTATCACCAATAGTCAGCCACTTAATTTTGCACCATCTCCCTTACAGACCTCCTAGGAAGCACTCCCGGTCCTCCACTGCCGGATCATAGCCTTTGCCTGCCTTGCCCAATTTCAGATGGCCAGCGAGAACTCACTTTGAGCGGCCCAAAGCTGTATTTCAAGTGCCCGACCAAGCATAATAACGGACCCATCTTTAACTGTCACAAAGCATGTCGTGAAATTCTATGGCAAAACCGAAATGGACCTTCCCACCCGAAAATTATGACAAAACATTATAAGTCTGGATGCACTTTGGAAATCGGGCATTTCAACCACAGCATGGATCACAACACTGCCCCTTTTCTGATCCTTAATGATTCCAGACTTTCCCGCCGGCTCATCTTGTCCACAACAGCTCATTTTCACCTTGGGCGCTGAATTAGTACTTTGGGCTGAGGCAGCAAGGACATGCACTCAATTCTTTGAGAGACTCCAGGGAGTTAAGGATTTCTGGACTTCATGATGTCCTTCCATCAACACACGGGCCTTAAACATGGCTTAAACCAGCGCTCAACCACTGAGTTGTACACTGTTCAGCCATGTTGTCTCGAGTAGCGAACATGTTCGATAAGCTCGCCTTAAATGGTGTTATATTCATTCAGGTCGTTGCTGCGGGTCAGGACTATTGCGGTCGCATATTCTCACGGCCAATCTGCTTTCTAATGACGTCAAAATTGTGCTTTGAATGTACAGTCAAAACACTACAGGGTTAGTGCAAATTCAAGAAGGGTTTGTGATATTATTCGTTATACGATAAAATGAGGCAAATCTGAGTGAGAAAAAATGAAAACTGGACTAAAATTCAACATAGGTTGGTTATTCTCTCGGCCCCTCAATTAAATTTGTACATACTGTATTTAAATTTCCTTCTCACTCAAGACTAAACGGTTCAAGTTCTGGGGGAACTCGGTGAGAAGGTAAGCTTAAATGTAGTTGGAAGTTACACTTATGTCAGACATTTGATAGCTGTGTTTCTTCCATATAATTTCAGTCTAAATTATTTAAAGATGACTCGCTGTAACTGGGATCTGACCCGAAGCCATTTTTGTCTTCTCGGATACGTATACCTAAGCTTATATTTTTGGGTACATGTAGATATAAAATTAGGACTCTAGGTATTAGCTTTAAGCATATAAGACTTATGTTTCTATCACATCCTCTGTTTGTTTTATTGATTTGATGATCTTACATTGGCGGCAAGTACACCCTTGGCGAATTGACTTCAGTTTAATGGGCTGAGTTTACTTCATAGTTGATGCTATTTCAGTTGTTTGAACACTTTCGATTTAGATTATTTTCGGCACTTTATAAAGGGGATTCTAAACATGCATTTCAAAGAACAAGAGATTTTTACTTGCCATGTATCTTCATCTTCTTCGACCATTGCATTTAAATCCAGTAAAGGAACATCATCCAAATTTAATTTGACTTTAACCATGTTCTCATCACCCATAATTCTGTTGTTTGGAGTCCGCCGGTTCAACGAATAATCGCTGGTTTTGAGTTGTGCATTTTGCTCCTCCAGCCTCTTTACCATCTCCTGCAGTCGCTTGATGTCTGAGCCAGCAGATTTTCGCAGTTCAGAGCTCATATTACAGTTGTGACGTTAGGACGAAAGTCCAAAGAGGGCTGTTATGATTCGAGCGAACGATTCGAGCAATATTGGAAGAGACTTGCCAGATCGCCGCGCCCACAGATATTTTGCACAGCACGCGTTTTTTCACTATGTTCTTCATATACGCATACCCCAAACTGTATTAGCGGTCAGTGCATCGGTTGTGCCTAGAGGGACGTCGGACACCTTATTAAGACTTATATAACGTAATGTCGACACTTTGAATTTTATTTTCAATAAATTTTTAAGTGTAAAAAAGAAAATCTAAAATCCCCCACTCAGGATTGAACCTGTGATCTCAGCTAGGCTTAGGCTTAGATCTGGGCTTAGATAGCCTACAGTACCACTGTACCACATAGCTCCTCGGGTTGTTCACGCCTAAATTTAACTATATAAACTGCTACCCATAACATCAACTGAAAGCTAACCAGTTACTCCGTTATATAAGTTTCAATAAGGTGTCCGACGTCCTTCTGAACGGTATTCTTTAGGGGTCTTTAGGCTTAACCGTGTGCATCACACACACAACCTCGTCCCCAGGGCCTTCTCCGCTTTTACAAATTCAAAATGGCGGGTCGACCCGCCATTTTGAATTTGTAAAAGCGGAGAAGGCCCTGGGGACGAGGTTGCATCACACACCATCACACGCGATATGTGATGGTATGTACTTGGTGTATCCCTTATTATTTTGTATTTAAACACTTAGGGCCGATTATTTAAACGAAGTTTAGACAACGTTTATTAATTAACCCTATCCAGACCGGGGGGGGGGGGGGGGGGGGGCTTTTGGAGCCCGCTCGAACTTTGAAGTTGTGTCGTTTCAAAACAGTAGATGCAATGACCACCAAATTTGGTGACTTTTCCTAAAATTTATCTGGAAACATTTTTATACTATGGGGCGCCAAACTAGTCAATATTGTTTATATTTTTATATGGTCAATTCGACTTTATATATGGTCAACTCGACTTTTATATGGTCAACTCGACTTTTATATGGTCAACTCGACTTTTTTATATGCTGAACTCAACTTTTTATATATCAACTATTCACTTTTTATATGATCAATTCGACTTTTTATATGCTCAACTCGACTTTTTATATGCTCAACTATTGACTTTTTATATGGTCAACTCGACTTTTTATATGCTCAACCAGGGACCGCGCAGAGGGAGGGGCTGGAGGGGTTTAAGCCCCCCCCCCCCCCCCCCCACACTTTTTTGCAAGAATAAAAATAAATTAAACAAAAAATACTTTAACAAAAGTAACGGAGTGAAAAATTATAAAAAATCGTTAATTCGAAAGTGACCAGAGTTACTGGCAAGGACAAACGCGCAGATAGACAGAATGAAGCATTAGTCGTTATTTCTCAGATCTTCTTTATAAATGCCTTCAAACTCAATTTTTTTTACTCGGCCCAATCCATTTTTGGTATTAAACGCTTGAGAGTAGATTTAAGTCAGAAATGTGGAACTTTTGCATGAAAAATGGGGAGAAAATAAGAATTGAGATGGAGTGGTCGAGCGCCACAGGCGCGAGACGGCTAGGGGGGTCTGGGGGCATGCCCCACCAGAAAATTTTGAAATCTAGATGCTCTGAAACTCCATTTCTAGTGTTCTGAGACAACAATTTCTGTCAAAAATGTTTGGCAAATTGATGTGGCTTCTCGTCACTTTGTGTTCTTTGTGTGGCTCCACATACAAGTACTCGATTTCATTTTATATTTCTTGCTGTTTCTTTAGTTTATCTGGATATCAGAGTTAAGTATACAAAATTTCGTCTTTTTGTATAGTAAGTATTATGAGAATTTGACGAAAATGACAGAACAGATGTCAAAATCGGGATTTTTCCTATCCCGATCACATATTGGTCTGGATTCGGGATTTTCAAGCAAAATCGGGGTAATCTCGACGAAATCGGGACGGTTGGACAATCTGTAATGTATTTAAAAAAACACTTTCGTGTAGTAGAGCAGGTTACATATTTCACGATGTTTACAGTGTTTTCAAATATGTACATAACAAGGTTTTGGTTATATTAAGATACTGGTACATGTACCAGATAGACCTTTGAGGCAGGTAATTTTTGACAGCATTTGACTCAACCTGAAGTTGCTTTTTGATGAATTTTACTACCAGAGAGCATGTCATACTCTCATACGTTCCAGTTTAAAATAAATAAATAAAATACTGAAATAAATAAATATATCCAGTTAGCTTGCAGGATTTTATTTTTTTGTGGTCCACTGCTTGCAGGAATTTTTTTTGAGACAATTTCCCTTTGCAGGAATTTTTTTTTGGTAATTGTCACCCCCCCTCCCAAGATTTCTAATGGTCCGCCCCTAACCTAGCAGAGGTTAACGTCTTTTAAATGGCTTCTTTTTCCTGCGGACCTCTCAGGAAAACGCGTTGTTGTTTTGTAACTTTAATATCATTCACTAAATTATTTTCAGTTACCGTTTTGTTTTGCTGTGTAAATATTTTGAATGAATAATTAAACAATTATTGAACTCGGCTTTCGTATGATATGAAGATATACAGATCTCGGAGGGTGTTATCCACCGGGCTCAAGCCTTCGGCTTTGGCGGATAACCCCTTCGATCTGCATAACTCTTCATATCATACTCAGCCTCGTGCAATAATTGCTGAGTAATTATACAGCGTTGAGTTCAAGGCAGCTCAAGCAAAATCGTTGGATTTCTGGCTTATTTATAGTAATTAAAGGTTGATATCAGTAGTATAACATAACAATCTATGATATTTCAATTTAGTGATGGTGAATTTTCAGACCCGATAGCAACATCACTGAAGATGTGGAAAAAATCAATAGTTTTATCGTTATAATCTCCGTCACTTTAGAGAAATTGAATAGAAATCCACAAGCATGCCCCCCCCCCCCCCCCCCCCCCCGCCCACAAAAAAAAATTCCTTCACGCATTTCTTTTGCGCGGTCCCTGTCAACTTTTGCATTTAAAATAAGGGCCACTAATGCATTGCGAACGAACTCAAACAAAGATGGCTGCCACCAGAAACGTTGTCTGTGCCTTTTGACACGAAATATGCCTGGAAACCCTACAAGAGAAAGAAATGAATGTGGCTGTTTTTATTCTTTGATAACTTCAAGTTATTGCTTTCAGCAATACATGATTACGGATTCGATCCGTCAGGACCATTCCCTGTGGAGGAGGAAGACTATCAGGTGGTATGCCGATTCCAGAGACAAGTTTTCCAATTTCTGATCAGTAGATGGCAGACTTGGAAAATCAATGCAATCCTTTACAAGAAGATGACAGAAGTGGTACAAATACATATCTGGATTGTTTACGAATTATGTCTTCTATGATTTAAACACAAGTTGTACGGGAACAGTGAAGTTAAAAGGTCCTAAAAGTGAGATAGCATTGTCAAAGAATATCATATTTTTTTGTGTCAAAAAGAAATAAACATTAGGAACTACATTCAAAACAAAATGACTTTTATTCAACAGTGAGTCGTATGACTTCAGTTGATATAATTCATGTAGTTGACATATTACTATTATTATTATTAGTCTAAGTTGTAAAATAACTCAACGTAGGTCTATGTAAAATAAAACAGATTACTTGAAATGCCAACAAAAGAACAGTATGTTAAAAGTCTTCAAATCAAACGACTTTGACAATAAAGTTGAAATTCATTACTGACTTAACAAAAACGGGTCTTGAGACGATTGTTTACCTATATACTAATCTGTATTCATTGAGTTAGTCAATTCACCTTCCAGACACTATAAGCAGTTACTGCATTGCACAACTGCAAGTGATACACACAGATTTTTGTTTTGAATATAATTGATCTAAAGAGCTTACATCAGGAAAATATATTTTAAGGCGGGACACAATCGGCTGCCAGCAATCAGGTACATATTGAGGTTTTTGTACTATCTCCTTGTGGGCAACCCCCTTAATTATTTCTGCTATATTGTCAGGTTTAACTTTTCGTTTACAATCAAGTGCCGACAAAAAGTCGAGCACCTCCGTGCTGTTACACTCAATGCTCTTAGTCAGATCAAGCGGCCTTCTATTATACTAGCTACAGACTGAGAAACATAATGCTTGAAGGAATCTTGCAACATTTCACAGTTAACACTTCCCTCCCCAAAAAGACAACCTGCAAGAAAAGCCTTGCTTATCTTATAGGCCCCTCTCCTCCAGCTTAACTTTGCTGACATGACTTGGTACTTGGTTGGTATTAGGGTTTGGTATTATCACCAAATCTTTATGGACGATGGTCTTGTTGGGTCGCCCATAACAATAACAATAACAATAACTTTATTTATTCACGGAGTCATTATCACTAAAAAGTGGTCTTCTAAAGAGCCGTGCACATTAAACCTAGTAGAAAAAGTTAAGACTTAAAAATTACCATACTGTTTTTTAATGGGCCGCGGAGCTCGTGGAAGCTCGTTTTCTGTATGCTTTTCCCCATGCGATACCTCACCTACCCAGGGTCCCCCACCTCCATGTGAACAGGCCCTAAGCTCGGCTGCAATCGACACCGAGTTTGTAGACGGGATAGTACTTCTCGAAGTACTATTTAAATTGCCCAAAAACTCCACGGGAGCTGATTACCAATGAGAAAGCGCTATAAGCACGGAATTCACACCCTTTAGTTTAGTATGCAAAGGTATTGAAACTTCTGATCGTGAGTTTCGCTGGAGTTCCGCCTTGGCTGATGAACAACGTCCTGTGTTACCGGTTCCCCTTTCAGCTGTTGCTCTTGCAGCAACTCCTCCAACACCACTGTTGCTCCAGTTGTAGTTCAACCAGCTCAGGCGGCTCAAGCGGCACAAGTCCCGAATTTAGAGGTAAACACGTGGCCCGTCATTTATTTCATACAGTTACATTAATTGGTTAAGATTCCTCCTTATACCAGGTCAACAAATTGTTAGTTTTCGCTGTTTTAGCTGGCGTGCTGGTTATTGGCAGCGTCGAAACCTGGTTCCGTTTCTTTTGACCCTAGGTCAACAAAATTGTGCGAGTTCTGGCCAGTTGCTAGCCGGCCCGCTGGTTGTAGCCAGCTTAGGCTAATTGGGTCATGGTTTAGACTCAGTTAAATTAGGTCAATATATTTCTGACTGGTTGTAGCCGGTCCGCTGGTTGTGGCCAGCCTAGGCTAATTTTGTTACGTTCTTGACTTTAGTTCAATTATATATATTTCTTGACCTGTTGTAGCCGGTCCGCTGGTTGTAGCCAGCGTTGGTTAATTTTTTCTATGTTTCGGACTTTATAATTCAACTCAACTTAATATTCTTCACAGGTTGTAGCCGGTCCGCTGGTTGTGGCCAGCGTAGACTAATTTGGTTATGTTTTGGACGTTAGTTCAACTAAATTGATATAATCCTTTACTGGTTGTAGCCAGCGTAGGCTAATTTGGCTGTGTTTTTGAACTTTAGTTCAATTAATTGATATATTCCTTGACTGGTTGTAGCCGGTCCGCAGGTTGTAGCCAGCGTAGGCTCATTTGGGCTATGTTTTTCGAAACTTTAGTTCAACTAAATATATATTCCTTGACTGGTTGTAGCCGGTCCGCTGGTTGTGGCCAGCGTAGGCTAATTTTGTTGTCTTGAACTTTAGTTCAATTAAGTATTTTTTGACTGGTCGTAGCCGGTCGGCTGGTTGCAGCCAGCGTACGTCAATTTGGCTATGCTTTTTAACTTTAGTTCACTGATTAAATTCATATTGTTGACTGGTTGTAGCCGGTCCGCTGGTTGTGGCCTGCGTAGGCTAATTTCGCCATGTTTCTGAACTTTAGTTCAACTCCATTAATACATTTTTGCCTTTTGTAGCCGGTCCGCTGGTTGCAGCCAGCGTAGGTTAATTTTAATGTTTTCGAACTTCAGTTCAATTAAATTGACATATTTGAGAGGAAAGCGAGTTTCTACCTTCCTGTGTAATGTGTTCCCTCATTAAAGTTAGAGTGTTTACTGGCCCTCATATTGTTTTTGTTTTTATCTTGCCAAGTTACACATTTTACTTCCCTCACACCCCTGCATTCATTGGGTCTTTGGGGGGTTGGGAAGTGATGGTAACATCCCAGGGTAATCTTATACCCTTTGTGCCCGACTCCAGCAGTTGCGCCGGGATTGTTCGCCATCACCGATCCCGTTTTACTTCCAGTTTCTGCTAGGTCTTGTATGTCCGTCTATTCCTCTGTTTCTTTTAGCCCCCTACGAAACGATGGAGGAAAACTGTGTTTTATGATGTTCCAGAATGGGAACTACGAGGACACTTTGATCCTATAGCAGCGTTACACCGTTCTAGAATCCGCTCTGTTAAATGGATCTCCATAAACGGGATCGCCGATGGTGGGCACATCCCGGATGATCAATTGCCATCAGTGAATGAGATATCTAACTCTTTTGAGAGTTCGTGATCCAGACACCTTTGTTGCGGGCGAAATTCATCATCACGTTGACGCATGGGAAAAACTCTCCGCCAATCAAGTTAATTCTGAGGAGATTATGTCCTGGATTCGTTCAGGGGTTTCAATTGACAAGTACATTACCCATTTTAAGGTGACAGTTCCGAAGTGCGTATTAGTATTCGGCTCCTGGTATTAGGTGTACGTTTTCGGTGTAAGTTTTGGGTGTGTGTATTGGGTATGAGTACTGGGTGTGAGGTTTGGATGTGAGTATTGGATGGAGTATTGGGTGTGAGTATTGGGTATAAGTATTGGGTATGGGTGCTAGGAGAGTTGAGGTTTTACTGTAGGTTGGCTATATAGAGCTAATAAAGAGAGTGGACGCCGGTATCTGTGTTTGGTCCCTTTTTCATAATTGTTCTAAGGGACTGGAACAATAATCTTCAATTATTTCCCATTCTTAATCAGCGATCCGTGGAACAAAGGGCAATTTGGATAGTTTACTGTTGGCAGCCTTTGATGCTGCTACATTTCGGATATCATTACCCTGTAGGTCTCCAATGGCCGCAAGTGCTTGCGTGGCAACGAGACACGTAGAGGATATGTGTTGAATGTCCTTGTTGTTGGCAGCCATCTTTGTTTGAGTGCAGGCGCAATGCATTAGTTGACCTCAAAACAAATACAAAAGTTGAGCACATAAAAGGTCAATAGTTGAGCATACAAAAAGTCGAGTTGACCATATAAAAAGTCAACAGTTGAGCATATATAAAAAGTCAAGTTGACCATATAAAAAGACAATAGTTGAGCATATAAAAAGTCGAATTGAGCATATAAAAAGTCAAGTTCACCATATAAAAAGTCAATAGTTGAGCATATAAAAAGTCAAGTTGAGCACATAAAAAGTCGAGTTGAGCACATAAAAAGTCGAGTTGACCATATAAAAGTCGAGTTGACCATATAAAAGTCGAGTTTACCATATATAAAGTCGAATTGACCATATAAAAATATAAACAATATTGGCCGTGTTTTAACGAGCGATTTTTCAAGTCGCTGAGCGAGTGACAGTCGGAAATCTCGTGAAAACAGTTGCTTGTCCAACTCGCTTAAAGTTAAGCGAGTCGGCGAACTACAATAGAATTCTCATTAAATTTAAGTCACCAAACCAGGTCGCTTAAGCTTGTCGGCAATTAATTTCGGCCAATCACATTTCGCCAACGTTCAAACAACAAAGAAGGGCATTGTATTGTCGTTCTTTTGTGTTCTAATTTTCTATTGTTTTAACAAAAGAAAATATATCGCGCATGGTATAAGAAAAATGAATAAAGTTCTGTCCGTGAAAACGCATAAATTTCTTAAGCTGCTTAACGCGGTCAGTAAACAAATCACCTACAGGAATGTTAAGCGAGAAAAACCGCCTCGTGAAAACACAGCCATTGACTAGTTTGGTGCCCCCTACTATGCCTTGTCCACCGACATTGACGTTTCCATAGCAACCTCTTTTTGACACGTATGTTTTACAAAATTAGCATTTCTCGCTTTAATCAAGATTATTTCAAAGTTTTCTTATTAGGGTTTTCCGATTTAGCGGAAATAACGCGGAAACAGAAGGATTTTTTTCCGGATATATAAGTGATTCAATTATCCATTACATTATCACAATGGCATTCAATTCGTTCTATAGGTGTGGGTACATTCACTAAAGCGTGATGCTTGAAATTGTTTCTGGCGGTGAATTTGCCTGTAAAGACCTGTAAACCCAGCGTAGCTTTTTCTCGACAGCTAGAGTGACCTTAGTTTACCTTTTTGTAAACAAGGCCAAGCACACGAGGATCAACCGAGCACTGCTAAACGTACTGGTACGTCTTCTGAATTTCGAAAACGTACCGGTTTTGTTTTGCTTGACAGTTAATATAGTCTCGGGTATAAATTCATTTGCACAGCTGTATGTTGACTTCATTTTCGACATTTTAGGTTGTAGGCAATTTTAAATTGTATCATGAGTTTGTAGTATTGTTTCCGTTCCGGTTTCACGGCTTATAAGTATCTCAATACCTCTGAAGATAATGATCGAGAAGTTGTTGCAGTCAGAGCTTTGTAGGGATGCAGACTTCTATCCTATACTCGGTCGGCATTTCGAAAGTTTTTTGAATGTGGAAAAAATAATTTTAATCTGGATGAGTTGTTGTTTTTTTTTTTAATCTGGATGCCTTGTTTTCTCGAAAGAGCGCTACTAAGGTTTTCTCGAGGTAACTGTGGTCTGCTTCTTGACAATGTTCTCACGGGGTAAAATAATCAAGGTAGATGTAGAAGAAAACGTTATGAAGGTTAAATCAACTCCGTCGGAGTCGAAACGACTGTCGCATGAGAAAAAAAATTCATTAAAAATGCGAGGCGACCGTTCCTAACGACTTGCTAACGTGGTCCATGCGCGTTTCTTTGACACTGAAAGGTGGTGATCAGTATTTTAAAGATGGATACTTGTCCATAAGTACGCGGTTTTGCAATCGCCCACTTCAGAAACAATGAAAAATACCATAATAATCTTTTACGTGCAGGTTCAGCCTTACCGGGATGTGATTATTCAAGTCTCCTTTGTTAGAATGGCACAATGGAATTCAGAGTACATGTAGGAACGTTAGGAAGTAGCATTGTGTGTTCGTATACAAATGTGCACCGTATGCAAATTGCCAGGAAGTTGAAGCATAGCACGTGCAGTTCGTGCTAAAAACAAAAGAAATTAAAAACATTAGGCATTACCACCCAAACCTGCACTTTAAGGCCCCATCCACACGTGTCCGGATATTTTTGAATCCGCAACTTGTTGCGGATTAGAAAATATTCGCGTCCACACGTAGCGTATTCGAATCGTATTTGCCCGTCCACACGTATCCGGATTCGCTCTAGTACCCCGGGCACCTCTTTAATTGTTGTCAACAGAGTATGCGCAAAGGCTAACATTTTGTGCGCCGCGTTGTGCGAGTTTGGCGGCAAATTCGATTGCTTTCACCAAGTTCGACTGTAAACGCGTTATTAGACTTGAAATGGGGAGCTTAAGCAACCACGACGCCGACGGCAGCGAGAACGGCACAAAACAATGTTTAATGAGCAAAAAAAATAAATAAATAAATACCCTTGCACGTGCGTTTTACATTTTAGTACATTTCTTTGCCGTTCCCTGCAAAACAACGAGGTCAAATGATCAAATTAGAGGTTTTTCGGAGAACGTGAACACACGGCGGTTAATATTCCTTTTTCCATTTGAATTAGTAAGCCGTCCATTCAAATTCAGCTCCTGGACAATTCAGTCACATTAGCCAAACTAAACAAATTGAAGTAACTGCAAAGTAGTTTAAAATAGCGCGAACCCTTTTTTCAAGTGACGTTTTCCTTAGCGTTGCCGTCGTAGTAGAAGTGATGCAACGACATTTCGGTCGGCCTTGTTGAATAGTCGAGCGGTTAAAGACTGGATCCGATACTGTTACCTCAGCGTATTAAAAAATATCCGGATTCGACCGTCCACACGATGCCGTACTCGTAGCGTATTCAAAAATTTCCACTCTGGAGAGCGGATTCAAAAAGTTTCGGATTCGTTAGCCGAATTCGCCTGATACGTGTGGACGGAAGGCCAATCCGCAACAAAAAAGTTGCGGATTCAAAAATATCCGGATACGTGTGGACGGGGCCTAAAGAGTTGCGTTTCATGGATCGGAAGATTCCTAAATGACGATTTTCATCCTTGGAAAGCTTATTTTTTACATTTATTAAAGCCTTTTGGTGGAGGCTTTTTTTTCTATTGTAATTATAATATTAATGATTATAACTTTTCCACAATGTTTTATAAAGAGTTGTTACAATGGTGGTCAGATTTTCGTTCCAAATTTGATGTTGTTAATTCTTGCAAAGCCATTATTTGGAACAATCATAATATTAGAGTTAACGGTAAACCTATATATTATCATAATTATAATAGCGCAAATATTTTTCTCATAAGCGATTTAAGATTTGATTTGAGTAATACGGAGTCCTTTAATTTTGCAAAACAAAACGGTTTAAGAGATTCCAACTTTCTGACCTGGACTGGTGTTCGTTGTGCTGTACCAAATCATTTGAGAATTCTAAGCCGAGAAATTAATAAAGATCATGTTAGATCTTTGCAATTTCAAATCGGTGACAAAATTTTCAATCCAGTGTTAAGAAAGTGTAAAGATTTCTATGGTCTCCTAATATCCAATAAGGCGACAGAGTCCAGAGGTTTCATAAAGTTGAAATCAAAATTTTCTGTTGATGATGTGGAAACAAAAAAGGCTTTTTCATTAATAAAATCTTGTATCTGTGAAACATTTGTGCAATGTTTTCAGTTCAAAATACTGAATGACATTTTATTTACAAATTCACGTTTAGCTAAGATAGGTTTAATTCAAAGTGATCTTTGCACTTTTTGTAACACTTCTCGGGAAACAATTGATCATTTATTTTTTTACTGCGTTCACTCGCGTGCATTTTGGGATGAATTTGAATCTTATTGGCTCTCTATATCTAAAGAACAAAGGAAACTCGAGTTAAAAACTATTTTAATTGGTGTCACAGATACTAAATGTCTTTTGTTTAATTATTTAATTGTTTTAGGTAAGCTTCATTTATGGAACTGTCGTAGAAATAATACTCTTCCTTTTTTCTCTTCCTATAAAGAACTAGTTAAAAGAAAATATAAAACCGAACGTCACATTGCTGCAAAGTATAATAATCTGAAGATGCTTGCGGCTAAGTGAAAACCTGTTTTAAACTGTAATTTTCTAACTACATAGGTGCATACCTAAGAACCAATTGTGGAACAAAGTAGTGCAAGAATCGTATTGTAAGGAAGTATTGAATTGTAAGTAGTAATAGTATTGTAAGTAGTGTTCGTCTTTGTTTTCTAAGTAGTGTTTTTTGTTTTGTTTTGTGTGTGTGTGTGTGTGTTGCAATAATAATAATAATAATAATAATAATAATAAAATAAAATAAAATAAAATAAAATAAATCTATCTAACAACTACGTATAATGTATGAAATTGAATACAACTATGCACAAAACCAATAAAAATATATCTATAACAATAAAAAAAAAAGAGCTGCGTAAGAAAGAAATTAGCATACGAAAAAAACAGCTTTTGTCTCATACTAGCTCTGACTGAAGGAGTCAACATCGCTTCTTGTTGTCGAACGTTTTGAGAGCCAGAAATTCTGAAGATGAAAAGGGGAACCTGCCAAACAGAGCTATTTTGAAAACAACTCGCTTAGTAAGTGGTATATGATTTTTGCTGTTTAGCGACAGAGAATGACGAATACAAATTTTCTGCGATGAACCAACGTGGTTTCAGCACGTACGAAAAAATTCAACACTTGGATATTGGTTACATTATAGTCGCTTCACTTTTGTTAAGTTACGTTCCTTGTAGATGTTTGCAAAGAGAATAGTGAAAGCCGTTACAGTAAAAAGGGACATAAAAAACGTTAATTTTGAGCAAAAGTAAATCCACTGTGCAATGCAATCGAATTAGGACCGGTTCAAACTTTGACCTTCGCATGTGCCAAATCTAATGTAAATGAGCAAGAACAACAGAGTTTTCTCATTTGCATTAGATTCGGCACATGTGAAGTTCAAAGCTTGTTGAAAGAATATTAAAGATTCAGTCACCATTTGTTGTGTCAGTTGATATTTTGATAATTAATATTAATACGTCACGTGCAGTGACTTTATATCTAATAAAACACCACATACTAATCAACAGGAATATTTTATCACATATTAAGTCACTGCACGTGACGCATTATCGATCATTTGATAGGTTTGTGGGCTTTTAATTGTTTTGAAATTGCAGCAGCCTATTGTATTTGCTTTAGAAAGTCTGTTCTATTGTCCAATATCTCAACAGAAAATAGACAATGAATAACTGAAAATGCATTGTGCAAATTGACCCAACAACGCCGATTTTCATGGGTCAAGTAGCTAGCAAGGCGGAAAAAGTCTTTCCGTTTCCGCTAAATTGGAAAACCCTATTGAATTAATATTTTCCACTTAATTTAGCGATAATTGGTTAAATTATGTATAATTGTTTATTAATTAAGGTTAATTAACGGTAATTTTAGGAAAATGAGGAATATGAAATGTCAAAATCGAGGATGGCTGATCGAAGTTTTACTACAGGTCTTTTCTCTCTATAATTTTATTATCGGTTCATATTTTGGATGGTAAAACATTTGCCCACAATAAACTAAGCTTTAGTAGTCCATTTGCTTTATTTTTCGGTGTTTTAACCGAAATAAACACGTTTGGACTAATTCAAGATGGCGGATCTAAGATGGCGGATCCAAGATGGCGGACAATAAAATGGGAAATTTATTTACCTGTCTGTGATCATCAAAGATTCAACTTGAGTGAGTTCACGTTTCACCGCGTCGCTAAGCTGCTGTGGAGTCGTTGCCTTCGCCACCAAACTATCAACCACATAATCTGCAAGATCGGGCGGAGGGTTTGCTCTCCTGCTGCTTTTTCTCGTCTTATTTGCGGCCATAATAATATTTACGTGCAGCGAAGCTTGTAGACCGGCAGAGAAAGCACATGGCATGAAAGAACTGACGGAGTACGCAGGTCTAAAAAACTAGTGCCAGCCCTCTCTCCCTTCCCAAGGCGGAGTTAAATAAAAATAAACTGATATTATTTTAGACATAAATCAGAAACAAAGGTAATTCAAAATCAAACTAGGTTGAAATCATTTTAACCTGAATTTCATTTCAACCTACAACATAGCCTTCAAGCAAGCTCTTGTTAACATTGTAATCTAGGTCTTTGATTTATTTGTATACTAATTACTAATTTCTAGTCTCTTATCTTGTTGCAGAACTGACTGACAAAGATTCAAAACAACAAGAAAATATACAAGGCAAAAGGCTTGACAATTACATTATGTATTCACTGCCACATGATGTTCTACTTCAATTGGTTTAATGGATGTAGACTACATTTTTGCAAAGTACAATATACTATGTGCATTTTGTGAAAATGGTTCTTCCTCTTACTAGAAATATCCTGAATCAAAAAAAGTTACCATAAACAAGTATTGGCTTCATTCAAACAATGGACAATCAAGATATGTACTGTCAACGTGCAAAAGCTTATGTAAACAAGTACTGAACACTATTCTATGCATAATCATCACTGGCTTTCAACTTTAGAGCCTGCACTACATTATGTCAAGGTACTATTTACCATGTGCACAACATGAAAAGGATAACTGTCTTGCACTTATTGAACATATTCTACACCACAAAGCTTTGTAACCAAGCAAGTATCAGCTATATTCAAACAAGAGGCAATCAAGAAATGGTATCATAAGACAGTCCATAGACAACACAGTTATGACAGCCATTGCTAGCTGTCTGGTGTATGACAACAATAATTATTACTAGCAGTAATCGGAGATCATGGAGACGCGTTCGAATAAACTTCCGGCGGAAATGAGCCCCTGAAAAAACCAATAGGGGCGGCCATTTGGAAGACCGTCTACCAAAAAATCTCAAATTTTACTGCATGTAAACCACAGGACAACCAACACGAACCAAATTAGAATTGCGTTCTTCGAACGCGATAACATTTACACCAACTACTGTATAAGCTGTATAAACATATCATAAAATACATCCAATTAATTGCCTTCAACAGCACAATGTTTAGAAGATTGTTCATGTAAGATACTGTTCTCAATTGTCACAATAACTTAAGGTTACAGTGTACCTTCAGATCGAAAATTTATTGAAAATTTTTTTTTGGCGTTAAAATAAAGTTTACAGAATGAACTTTCATCCAAAAAAAAAGTATCGAAAAATAGTGAAAATTGACGAAGAAATGACGGTATAACTTTTGTGGGCGGAGTTTGTTTATTAAGCGATATGTTTTTTTAAGCGCCGTTTTCTCAAAGTTAATTTTTTGCTTGTTGGGGACACTTTAAAGAGCTACAACTCAAAGGGAATTTGTTCGATTTTCCTTAAATTTGGACAGAAGCTAGGCTAACATATAATCAACAAAAACGTGTCGGCGAATTTCTTAATTCCTAAAACTTTTTCGCCAAGAGGCATTTCCGTGCGATCATTCCAATTTTTTTTCTCCCCTTTTCGAAAATATTCTGTAACTTTTCACTGCAATTGAATATGGAAAATCCCCGACACGTTTTTTTAGCGCTTCGTGTCCGGAAACCCTAGAACAAATCAAATTAGTAAAATATAATAATCGCTTTGAGTTATAGCGTTTTAAAGCTGATTCGGACGTTCGAATTTAGACGTCGTAAAAAATTCGATAACTCATTTTATTACCAAATGGTTTCCATATTTAGATAGCCAGCTCTATAAGCTTTAATTTGATATCTGGAGTAGGTGATAAAAGCGAGTTCTGGGACAGTCCAAAATTCCCCTGAATTTCACAGAAATATTTTCTGCGGATTGCAGCAAATGAAAAATTATTTGTCACCAGTTCAAATCGACAGAATCCTCACAATTCTGATGAGTTTGAGCAGATTTGACAAGTTCCGGAGTTGTGTGAAAAATGACAGCAATCGTTGGATTTTTGGGATTTGTTGGATCTGTGAAAATTCTGTGAAATTCAGGGGAATTTTGGACTGTCCCAGAACTCGCTTTTATCACCTACTATCTGGGTTTAGGTATATTAAGTGTAATCTTAAGACGCTAGAGCTGTTATACTGGAGACACCCCCGAAGGTACACTGTAACCTTAATTGTTACTAAAAATGTGGTTGTTGTTCATCGTGGTGTGTAAGATAGGTAAACGATTTTTCGTTTGTCTCACGATGGAGTCACTTTAAGATGTTGATCGCGACGTTTCGACTGCTACACTGCTAGTCTTCATCAGGTGATGAGGTCGATTGGTTATGTGTCGCTTATGTAGCACGTTGGCTTGTTGCTATTGGTACATTTCGATCCTCATTATTATTCCGAAAAGATGTTGTTCCCTCTCCGGTCCGATTTGATATCGGTCGGCTGTTATGCTTCTTGATTGTAGGCATCCACGCTTCGGGAATTTCAATTCCACTATCTCTGTTGATGTTATTAGGATGAAGTCTTATGTGGATGGCCTCTTTAACTCTACGGGTGTACCAGTGTGGGTCACGGTCAATAAACTTAACCTCGTCCCAAATAGGAAAATGCCCGGTCTTGTTAGCGTGTTCTGAAACCGCGGAGGTTTGAGTACGAGCAAGCCATATGTCTCTTTCGTGTTCTTTTGTCCTTTCATGCATAGACCTCCCTGTTTCTCCGATATACACTTTGCCGCATTCGCAAGGAATCTTGTAGACAACACCGTCCTGTTTATTAGAGTGGAGGACGTCCTTAGGTCGTACTAAGTGTGACCTGAGAGTTGTGTCAGATTTGAAAACAGTGCGTACGCCTTGTTGTTGTAGGCAGCGGCGAAGAACCTCTGATACACCTTTGATATAGGGCAATACTGCAGTAGATTTAAAATCCTGCGTGCATGGATTCCTTCTTTGTTGTTGGTTCTTTCGTTTTTGTGATTTTTTGTACAAACGAGGAAGGATATCCGTTAGAAACAAGAACTGACGACAAATGTTTCTTTTCGTTGGAGATAACTGATGGTCTAGTAATGAGGTGTTTGGCTCGGTCATACAGACATTTCACAATACCACGCTAAACTGACTGCGGATGGTGTGAATCATAGGCCAGGTATTGGTCAGTATGAGTAGGTTTCCTATATACACTGGTAGTTTGAGTCCTTTGCAACTGACGTGTCTAGGAAAGGGATAGTGTTGTCTTTCTCTGTTTCCATGGTAAAGCGAATGGTAGGCTGTTGGTTGTTGAGATGTTGCAAGAAACCGTCGACATTGCTTTGATCTAATATGGTAAATGTGTCATCTACATATCGCTTCCAGATCTTAGATCGCCTGATGAAGACTAGCAGTATAGCAGTCGAAACGTCGCGATCAACATCTTAAAGTGACTCCATCGTGAGACAAACGAAAAATCGTTTACCTAATAACTTAATTAATAAACATGATCAACAGCAAAAACTATTGTCAATCTCAAGCCAAATACAAAATTTAATTGATCACATTGGGGAAAATTATATTCTCTGTTCTGACCTCCTTCACTTTATTACTCCATTGAGTCCACTCAGCATGTGCCATGCAGTATTAACATTTACTTTATAAAATCATTCACTTCTTAGAGCAGTTTTCAATTGAGTGTGAAAAGTAATTACACAATTGCTTTGGTTTTTCATTGCTACATTTTGTGATTGGCTAAAAAAATTGCGCCCCTTTCTCAGCCAATCTGAAGTAAAAGCAAAACCAATCGTGACTTGCTCACATGCGTTTTCCTGTGCTTGGTGCCGCGACATGTAATTGCTTCAAGCTCTGATTGGTTCATTAGATTGTTTACGACTGCTGTGATTGGTCAGAGTAATTACTTTGGTTTTGCTTTTACCACACTCAATTGAAAACTGCTCTATTGTGTTATTCTAATTGTATGACTGAATTGCACATTTGATCACGCAAAACCGAATTCACACGAATTGATCAGTATATAGTATTTACTCAAAAAGGCATCATAGCTCGAATTTATACTGTTGTAAGTCAGTGGTCACCATAGCCAAGTGCTGACAGCCGGAAGGTCGGAGGTTCAAGTCGCGCTTGGGAACTCCTTTTCTTCCTTTTATTTTTCTTTCTTCGGACTCAACATTATGAAAGTGATGTACTGTATTTTTCTTTTTGCGTTTCTCAAAAATCCTTACGTTTTAAAAAATGTACGGAACTACCTGTTAGGAATCACCTGTATTTTGACCGGCACGAGTATAGGCTACGTGTAGCCTCTTGTTCCATTATCTCTAAACATTTATTGTCAAAATATAAAAATGTCCTCTTCATTTGAGAAACCTTTTTTGAATTCATTAGGTACATGAAAAGCCATAATTTGCAAAGTTATCTGTTCCAGTTCTTAAGAAATGTACACATCACTTCTATGACGTCACATGCTGTTACCATGGCAACAAAGTGTACGAATTCATTAACTTCTACTCCTGCATCAATATGTGAAAGTTTGGCATGAACACTACCGTTTGTTTCAGAGATATGCCTTATAGAACGTTTCAGTTGGTTATTTCATTGTATATGACGTCATAATGACGTCACTGTTATTGTTAACAACAAAAACAGTGTTAGTAAACAAGTCATAAGACTTATCAAATAGGTAGCTGTTAAAGTATTGTTGTTATATGTTCAAAATTGAGAAAATATTGATGAAAGACTGTTCTAGCCAATAAAATCGAATATATGACGTCATAATGACGTCACATTACGTCATTATGACACCAAAGTATCTGTAGTTACTGGAATTCATGACAATATTATCCTGTGTAAATTTGGTGGTGTCTGGGACCGGGGGGGGGAGGCTATGTAACTTTGAAACCGCTTATGCTATGGGGTCAAAAAAAGCCCGGTCTGGATAGGGTTAAAACGTTGTTTCTCCATAACAGTGTTTAGACAGTGTCTAAACACCGACTACTGCGCTACAGACAGTTAAAAAACTACGCCAATCGACGTAATATGCATGTTCGACAAATACGTGACTGGATTGGCCAGGAGCTTAATTTATGGGGACGGCGGCTTTCAAGTTCAAATAGAAATTTGATAATATGACGTTGTTTTGCAGTGAACGGCAAAGAAAGGTACCAGAATGTAAAATGCACGTGCAGAAGCTGTTCCGGCGAACGCTCGCTCATTAACATTAATGCCGTCCGTTGGGACGGGCGAACAAAACATTGCATGCTGGAGTTTAAGTCTTAACTAATTAATATTCGAATCGGTCGTGCTGGTAAGTTAGTTGTCACTTAAGCCTGGTTTCCATATAATCGCAACGATCGTAACGATCGCAGCGATCGCAGAAAAAAGTGTTGTGCGACCCTTGCGATCCCCGGGGGGGTACTTGGGTCAACTTTTGCTGGGTATGTGCCGCTGGCCTCTCAGAGCCCCTACCCCATTATAGTCTATTTTGTGGCCAATTATAGACCCCATCTTGGTCACTTTTGAGTAAATGTAAATTTCGCAATCCCAACTTAGTCACTTTCCATTTAGCCATCTACCTTGAGTTCGGAACCCTTTTATCTAGGTCATCCTCAAATGAATTGACATATTTATTAAATGTAGAAGACTTTACTCTTCACCTACAAAACTTCTGGTACATTTGTTAGCCGAAAATATTTACAAGCTTAAACTACCCAAAAAAATGCTTTCCAGAATTTTCTTACCCCAAAAAATCCCGACAATTTGCGACCCCATTCTAGTAACTCTATTGAAAATGCAACCCCATTATAGTCAATCCAGTCGTGAAAATGCCACCCCATCCAGCGGCACATCCCCATTAGCCCATTACTAGGAAGTACCCCCCCCCCCTCCCCGGGTTGCGATCATATGGAAACCAAAACGTTGCGATCCTTGCGATCCTTGCGATTGCGATCGCAGAGGTAGAAAAATTTCGCAAGGGTCACAAGAATCGCAGCGATCGTCGATCGTAACGATCGCTGCGATCGTTGCGATTATATGGAAACCAGGCTTTAGCGGTCGCAGAGTTCGGACTAAAAACAGTTCGTTTAGTCGCTGCGTTTTCGTTTCCAATCGTAACTTCGTATCGTCGAAACATATTTTTGGTCCTTCGAGCCGGATGAATTACAGTTAATTCTTCGAATGGCGTCGAAAAACGGAGTCGGAGACAGAACCAAGTCGCCTTCGGAAGAAGTCATTGAATCATGGGCTTCGCGGCAAATCGAGTATCTTGTTCGAAGAAGGGCAGCGTTCAAAGGAGTCGTAACGAAGAATTCAAAGAAGGCTATGTAGTGTCGGGTCTCAAGGGACTTAATGTAGGATAATTGGATGCTAAATGAGGTTTACACTCCAGGCAAAAAGGGACTTGATTTGTATATCGGAATGTGGTGAACGAACGAGTAGTAGGGCTACGAACGGAACGAAAGGAGGTGTAATGTAACCGTTCATCGAGCCCGATTCGCGACTTTACATTGACGACGAGGAGTTCCTATATTTCTTGGAAAATGGCTGGTTTCGATACAAACCTGAATTGCGGAACATTCGACCCGGACGTGGATCCAACTTCGGTGGGTTCGCGCTTCAGAAAATACGTGGAAAGATTTGAAGTCTACGCGTTGGCAATGAACATTACGGATAAAGCAAGGAAAAGAGCGTTATTTTTACATTGTGCCGGACCGAAGGTACAGGATATATTTGACACCCTAGAAGACACCGGAGAGGATTTTGAAACCGCCGCTAAGAAACTCATGGAATATTTCGAACCAAGAAAACATCGCCTTTTCAATATATACCAGTTTCGGCAGTTAACTCAAGAGAAAGAGGAGTCATACGATGATTTCGCTACTCGCCTGAAACAAGCAGCGGGTCCATGCGATTTTCCGACGGATTGGCGTGAGGTTGAAAAACAGCTGCAGTTAATAGAGAAAGTATTGAGAATGTTGGGGCGGTAAAATACAATCAGGGTCGCAGGCCCGTGAGCAGTGTGTCAGTGGAAAATCGTGATTTTCAAGTGCTGGTGGATACAAGGGCCACGGTAAATGTAATGGACGAGATAACATTCAAGAGGCTGCTGGCCGATAAAGTGACATTGAGAAAGTCATCGAGTGTTTTGCGAACGAATCCCCGTCGGCACCACTGAAGGTCATTGGAAAATTTGAGGCCATTGTTGAGTCGAACACCAGAATCGCCCCTGCCACGTTCCATGTTATAAAGGGACATACGAACACTGAGCCATTGATAGGTTTCCAGACCGCGGAGGATCTTGGGCTTGTTAAGGTAGCAAACACGGTCCAAAGTGAGGAAACAATCATAAGCAATCTGCTAAAAGACTACGCTGATCTGTTCCACGGTATCGGAAAGATGAAAGGAGTGAAGGTAGATTTGCACGTCGACCCTGCAATAAAACCCGTAGCACAGGCCCACAGGAGAATACCGTTCAGTGTAAGACCCAAGCTGGAAGCAGAATTAGGAAAACTCGAGGCTGACGACATAATTGAGAGGGTAGAGAAGCCTACCAGTTGGGTGTCCCCTGTAGTTATAACGCCGAAGCGGTCCAGCAATGAAATACGGTTGAATGTGGATATGAGAGAAGCTAATAAAGCCATTCCACGAACCCACACTGTCATGCCTACACTTGATGATATCATAAATGAGCTCAATGGGGCCACAGTATTTTCACATCTGGATATGAACCATGGGTACCACCAACTAGATATTTGGGGAGAATAGTCGCAACATCACCACTTTTGCGACACATGTAGGTCTCTACAGGTACAATAGACTCAATTAATTTTGGTACGAGATCCGCTGGGGAGGTATTCCAGGAAACCGTCAGCAAAGAAATCACTCGAGACATAGTTGGATGCATTAACATCAGTGACGATATCCTTTTGTTTGGCAGGAACCAAAAGGAACATGATCAGAATTTAGAGAAATTGTTCAAGAGAGCTAGAGAGAAAGAAATCACCTTCAACAAAGATAAATGCGAATTCAACAAGGATAAGTGCCCGTATTATGGAATGGTGTTTTCGAAAGAAGGGGCCTCCCCTGATCCCATGAAAGTACAGGCCATTAAACAGGCTGAGCCCCCACGCAACGCCAAAGAACTGAATTCATTTCTGTGCACCGCCCAGTACAATGCAAGGTTCATGGAGAATTACGCCCCACAAACCGACGTTCTGAGGGAACTGGTTAAAGCTGACGTTTTTAAGTGGGAAGAGAAACACCAGGAAGCATTCGAAGCTCTGAAAAATGCTCTAAGCGCTGATACAGTTTTAGTGTATTTTGATCCGGCCGCTGATCATGAAGTACATGTTGATGGCTGTCCCCTGGGGATCTCGGCGACGTTAGTCCAGCGCAGTCCGAATGCAGACCATTGGAGAGTGGTACAGTATGCGAGCAGGGCGCTCTCAGACGCCGAGCGGAGATATTCCCAGATCGAGTTGGAGACACTGGCCGCTGATTTCGCGTGTAGGAAGTTTCACGTCTTCCTGTATGGCAAGCCATTCGTGGTTGTCACTGATCACAAACCCCTGGAGGTTATTTTTAATAATCCGAGGCATGCAACGTCCATACGGTTGCAGAGAATGACGGTGCAAATGCTCGATTACGAGTTCAGGGTCGAATACAGGCCAGGGAAGACTAACATCTCAGACTATACATCGAGGCACCCCCTTCCCCTCGAGCAGAGCAGCAAAAGGGAACTGGGCACGACTAAAGATGTCAGACATTATGTGAATTTCGTAATTGAAAATGATATTCCAAAGGCGATGAGCAAGGAAGAAATAATCGTGGCAACGGGAAGTGACAGGGAATTGCAGAAATTGATTAAGTGTGTAGGAGAGAAGAGTATCAATCATAAAGACACGGACATGGAAAGTACTCTAACGTTTTCAACGAACTGGCCCTAGTTGATGGGCTCGTTCTCCGCGGTGAACGCATTGTGGTGCCTCAGACGCTCAGGAAAAGCCATGGTTAAGATGGCCCACGAAGGCCACCAAGGTATTGTTCGTACAAAGCAGTTACTCCGTGCCCATGTGTGGTTTCCTGGTATGGACACAATGGTCGAAAGGCATGTAGGGAAATGCCTCGCTTGCCAATCTACCACGCCCTGTCACACCAGAGAGCCTCTACAGATGACAGACTTGCCAAGGGGTCCGTGGAAAAAAGTCAGTGTAGATTTCGCGGGGCCGTTACGAAACAAAGACATGGCTTTGGTCTTTTGGGACCAGTATGCCAGGTATCCGGTCGTTGAGTTCACATCAAGTACTTCTGCTGATTACGTCATTTCCCTATTTACGCGCGTGTTCAACACGTACGGAATCCCCGAAGAGATCAAAACGGGTAATGGGCCCCCATTTAACGAATCAAAGTTTGCGAACTTTTCCCGGGAACAAGGGTTTAGACACCGAAAGGTTACCCCTGGGTGGGCTGAAGCTAACGGTGACGTGGAACGCTTTATGCAAACCCTTAAGAAGAGTTCGAGAATTTCTAAACTTGACGGAAAAGCTATTCGGTCGGGAGTGCAAAGAACGGTTTGCAACTGTCGGGCCACGCCCAACCCAGCGACAAAGGAAAGCCCTGACGTGCTCATGTTCGGTAGAGAGCTACGGAGGAAGCTACCGGAAAAGATCGTACCTGCAGCAGAAATTCCATGCGACCCAATCAGACAAAGGGACGCGGCTAAAAAGAAGCAGATGAAAGAGTACGCGGATAAGAGACGGAACGCCCGGGATAGCCTCATAGTGGTTGGAGACCTAGTTCTTTTAAAGCAAAGAAAAGCAGATGTTCTGACCCCATCATTTGACCCCCGACCCTTGTCAGTAATAAGCGTGAAATGAAGTATCATCGCCGTGAAAAGGGGTAGGGAGATTAAATCGCGGAATTCATCCGATTGTAAGTTGCTGAAGCACGCGAGGGAGGATGAGTACGTCGCTGTGGATTTGGACCAGGAAGATACATCCAGTGTGGAAGAAACTGAATCAGGAGCCCAGGAAGATTTGCGTTTGCAACCCGACAACCCGGGCGCATCCAGTGAGATGACAACTGGCAGCCATGTAACGAGCTTGATGGTCCACCAACATTCTTAGGAGCGACGGAAACGGAGCGACATCAACAGCAGCCAAGCGATATTGCAGTAAGTGGGCCAAGAAGATCAGCACGAGCAAGAACGTCCACTTGGAACACTATTTATAGGGACTTTGAGCCATACTAGAAAAAAGGGGGAAGATGTAGTCTCGGGTCTCAAGGGACTTAATGTAGGATAATTAGATGCTAAATGAGGTTTACACTCCAGGCAAAAAGGGACTTGATTTGCATATCGGAGAGTGGTGAACGAACGAGTAGTAGGACTACGAACGGAACGAAAGGAGGTGTAATGTAACCGTTCATCGAGCCCGATTCGCGACTTTACAGGCTTAAGATATTATTAGCAAGAACGGTAGCAGAACGGTGCTACGATCCGTAAAGGAAAGAGTTCTTCAAGCATTACAAGATGCGAGTAAAACAACGCAAGATGTAATGGCCTTACAAAGCGATGACATGATTGGGCGAGCAGACACAGAAGAATGGTTAGACAGTTTACGGAGCGAAGTGGACGACATCGTCAACTCTATTGAGGAGTATTTAGAAAGCCGTGCAGATGAATCGCCATCAGTAATAGGAGAAATTTCCTTCGTCGCCGACGTAGTTGACGACAAAGAAAGTTGGAATTCGGAATCGTCTGATGATTCGTCAATTCAGCACAGAAGTTCGTCGAATTATTGTCGAAATCTGCACAATCCAAAGGGAATAAATCAGCTCCTAAATTCAGCAGTAAAAATTCCGATTCGGACGAGAGAGGAAGTGAAGAAGACGAATAAGACAAAGGCAGATTCGACGACTCGAAAGATTTTGACAGATTATTCAAAGGAATCAAGAAACCTGCCTTGACCGTTTTCAGTGAAGATAAAGACCTTTATCACGATTGAAATATTCGTGGATCGGATGAAAGTCCCAGCTAAAACCAAGATGATGATGTTGAAAAATTCTTTATCTGGCAAGCCATTACGAATTGTTGAGCGGTTAGGCTACACATCTAGACAATATCAAACTGCCTTGGAGAAACTTGATCAGAAGTACGGAGGTGAAAAGCGACTTCTGCAACGTCACCTGGAAGCCATTTTACGTGCGTCTCCTGTCGAGGAGACTAACCTGAAGGAGTTGGAGATTTTCTCGGATCGCTTAACTGACGTTGTGGTTAAGCTTGAGGAAAGTAGCCAGCATCAAGAGCTAGCAGGAATATCTGCACTTTACATTGCGGTGCAACAAAAAAAAGTTACCAGGCTCTCTTCTTATCGCGTACCAAGAATGGTTGCACAGGAAGCCCAGGAATGATGGACTATCCAGATACCACGCAGCTCTTTACAACCTCTAATTTCATTGGACCTGTATATCATTTTTTTTTATATATATTTTATTAATTTTTTCCAATTTTACAGATTTAATTGAAGTAATTTACAAAAGTATAAATTACCTGTAACTGAAAAAAAAAAAAAACAAATACATAAAAATACATAAATAAATAAAAAAGGTAAAGATAACAAAAAAAACTAAATAAGCGAAGAGAAAGAAAAAGGGATGGCTGCAAAAGCTATTTAAAACCGAAAATTTCAACTTAGTGTTTCTAAAAGTTTTTCCCATGGGACCAGTATATCATGCAGCTCTATTGTTTTTAGGTCTAGGGCATATTGTTAGCCATTGTTGTGTTGTTTGTTCTATTGTTTTCTCAGCAAATCAGAGAAGACCTTGTAAGAGCTGCGTACTGCCCCGGACTATCCGTGTTTTCTAAATGGTTACAGAAGCAAGTTGTTTATCGTATGGACGTCGAAGAAGTTAAGGAGAGAACTAAGAAAAAGATAAAAGATAATATTGAGTCAAAGAAACACAAGCGTGAGAAAGGAGCAGTTCACAACGTTACCAGAGAGCCCACACCCAAGTGTGTTGTCTGCCATGGACCTCACCAAATAACCTCATGCAAGAACTGGGGTGAAGCATCCATTGCGAATAGGTAGGAAATCGCAAAAAAGAATGAACTTTGTTATCGTTGCTTGAGATCAGGTCATCAAGGGAATAATTTTCCGGAGAACAATCGCTGTAGTATCAATGATTGTAAAAGCACCCATCACTTCCATCTGCACTTCGAACGTCGATGTTAACCACCTGAACAGGTAGACGCTGCTGTAGAGACACGAAGCGCTTTCGGCGACTCTGAGTTTGCAGGCGATGTTGTATTGCGAACAGTTCCGGTTTGGGTTATAGGCTCAGAGGGTCAAAGCATCCAAGTCAATGCCTTCCTAGACGACGGGTCAGATTCAACTTATGTCCGAGATGACATCGTGACAGCCCTTGGTCTCAAGACGGATGAACAAACACTCAGATTGACAACCTTGACTGAAAGTTGTATGTCTCTCAAAAGCAAGAAAGTCTCGCTGACGATAAAGAGTCTCAATGGGGAGACCCAATCTACTGTCGAAGCATGAACATTGAATGAAATGTGTCAAGGCTTGTCTATTCCAGACTGGAATCAACACAAGGTCAAATGGGAACACCTTAAGAATATTCCATTTCCTAAAGCCCCTGGAAGAAATACGATTGACATTCTGATCGGATCTGACAATCCTGAGCTCACGTTAGCCTTAACAGAACGTTACGGTCCAATCGGAGCGCCAGTAGCAAGAAAGACGCCATTGGGGTGGACCTGTGTTGGACGTTTACCGGCACTTTCTTCAGCAAAAAGGATTGCCTACGCCAAAACCTTTCGGATCCAGACCTTGTACGAGTCCCGTCTCGATGAACAACTACAAGGAATGTGGGAGATCGACTCTCTTGGAGTGAGAAATTCAGACGACAATCAGATGAATCAGGAGGAGATCTTTGTTATGTCTAAGGTCGAAAAGTCAAAACGAAGGATCGGGGACCGTTACGAAGTAGCCATTCCGTGGAAGGAAGAGTTCCCCTCCTTACCTGATAACAGAGAAGAAGCAGAGAAACGTCTGTTCTCTTTAGAGAAAAACCTCCTCAAGAAGCCAAAAGTTGCGTGACGTTACCAAGAAGCAATGAATGCAAATGTGGAGAAGGGCCACGTTCGGAAGTTAGAACCTAACGAGGGAGAAGACGGTCAAGGCTGGTACCTCCCACACTTTCCAGTCATCAGGGAAGATAGAGAGACCACCAAAGTACGCACAGTATTTGACTCGGCTGCACGTTGCAAGGGTGTTTCCTTGAATGACGTGATGCTCACTGGGCCTAAACTTCAGCGAGATGTCCTGGAGATACTTCTCCGATTTAAACTGAGACCTGTCGCCCTAGGAAATGTTTTCTCAGGTTGTTATTGTTGTTATCTCGCCCAGTTCGTGCTACACAGCCACGCCCTAGACTCCAAAGAGAACTACCCAGTAGCAGCTATGGTCCTGCTTCGAGATATGTACATGGATGATATCCTTCACTCAGAAGAAACTGCACAAGACGCCGTTCTCGTCCGGTGACGCTGGTTTCAGTGCACAAAAGTGGTGCAGCAATCGAACAGAGGTCCTAGAAGAAATCCCACAGGAGGATCGAGCAACTGGAGTAAAGCTTGACGACTCAGAACTACCGAGTGTCAAGACGTTAGGAGTCCATTGGAACGCGAGTGACGATGTTTTCACGTTCATCGTCAAAGAAATCAACCTGTCCTTTTACACGAAGCGAGGCCTGTTAAGTCGTATCGCTACTCTGTTTGATCCATTGCAGTTCTTGGCGCCATACATCATCAGAGCAAAAATGGCATCACAAGAAGCCTGGCTACGAGGTCTTGAATGGGATGAGGAGTTTCCTGATGATTTAAAGTTGACCACTTATCAGTAGGCCAAACAGTTACCTGAAGCTCCACAGGTCAAAATCCCACGTTGCTATCGACACCACGAAGAAGCAGTAGTAGAAGACGTTTCGCTTCATACATTCGTTGACGCGTTTCGCTTCATACATTCGTTGACGCGTCACGACTAGCCTATGCTGCTGTAAGCTACGTCAGATACGGACACGTGAGTGGACAGATCTCAGTTGCCCTGGTAACAGCCAAAGTAAGAGTAACACCGTTTAAATCCGTCAGTATCCCACGCCTTGAGTTAATGGCAACAGTACTCGGAGTACGGATAGCTGAAACGGTCTCAGAGAAGCTAGAAATTCCGCTAGGTCAACACACCCTGTGGACAGACAATATGGACGTAATCTATTGGATCCAGGGTCACTCAAGACGACTGAAACCGTTTGTTGCTAATCGAGTAGCCGAGATTCAACGGAAATCAGACCCTGGCCTTCAGAAAGTTGCCTCTTTTTGAGTGATTGCAGTGAAGAAGGTAAACAAGAACTGGTTAAAATCAACCTCGCGTTTCAATGCAAGCAGTCCCTGCTCTTGTTTGACATCCAGAGCTTTTCTTCCTGGCGCCGATTGTTAGGAGTAACAGCTTGAATCTTAAGATTTATTTCCAGAAGTAAGAGAGTAAGACATCAGAAAAGCCAGGAGACCGGAAATAAACAAAACGACTCACTGGAAAAGGTTCTAGAACCGGATTAAATCAGTAATGCAGAGAGGTACTGGGTTCGAGAAACTCAGAGAAAGCTTTTTCGGAGGAATTGACAACCTTAAGAGGAGGAGGAAGTGTCTTGAGAAGCAGTCCGCTTTGGAGGTTGTCACCATTTGTGGACAGTGATGAAATTTTACGTGTCGGTGGGAGACTAGAAATGTCAAATCTACCTTACGACGCCAAACACCCTGTCATATTACCGAACAAACATCACATCTCGAGACTTATCATCGCCTACATTCATAATCAAGGTCATCATAACCTCGGAGTGAACTTTACGCTAGCTGAATTACGACAGAAGTACTGGATTGTCAATGGGAGAGAAGAAATTAAGCGATGGAAACGTGAGTGTAATGTCTGCAAACTTGGGAAAAGACGCAGAGGTGAACAAATCATGGCACCCCTACCAGAAGCCAGACTTGGCACTTCATTGCGATGTTTTGCTCATTGTGAAGTCGATTTTGCTGGCCCCTTTGTCGTTAAGCTGACGAGAAAGGTGACTGCAAAGCGTTATCTGTGCCTGTTTACCTGTGCGAGCACACGAGCAGTTCATCTACAAAATAGCTTATTCACTGGATACAGCCAGCTTTCTTAATGCATTTTCCAGAATGGTCGCCAGACCTGGAAAACCGGAGGTGATGATCAGCGACAATGGGACGAACTTTACGTCAGCTGAAAGAGAATTACGTGACCTAGTCTCGACTTTGGATCAGGCCCGGATTGGGGAACGGGTGGCTCATGGCGGAGTTCGGTGGCGATTTGGTACCTCCGGTGGATCGCATCGTGGGGGGTTTTCGAGGCCCTTGTCGGGTCTGCTGAGGGGGCTTTGCGCGCAATCCTTGGGGAGTCCGGTGCTGCGGATGGGGGGCTGCTGGCCACGGTGGTCGGGGTGGAAAGAAATTTTGAAGTCCCGCCCACTCACTTCTTACTGTAGTAGCGATCCCAACGATGAGCACGTTTTGACGCCGAACCACTTCCTTCACGGCCAAATGGGCGGACAACTTGCACCTACAGTCATTGATGACCTCGCGTTCAACCCCAGAAATAGATGGCGGTTTATACAAGATCTCATATCCAAGTGTTGGAGGAGGTTGATGAAGAAATACCTGTTGACCCTGAACACTCGAAACAAATAGGTTGAGGAGAAACGCAACATTGCTCCCGGAGAGGTGGTCCTGATGGTGGATCCCAGTAACCCACGAAGGCATTGGCCTTTGGGTCGAATTCAAGAGGCTTTTCCTGGCCCTGACGGAAAGGTCAGAGTTGTACACGTCATGCAGAATAGGAGGCAAAGATTATGTGCGACCGATCACAAAGTTGTGTCCGTTGGAGAACACAGTCCTGTTCGAGGGGGAGGATGTTCCGGCGAACGCTCGCTCATTAACATTAATGCCGTCCGTTGGGACGGGCTAACAAAACATTGCATGCTGGAGTTTAAGTCTTAACTAATTAATATTCGAATCGATCGTGCTAGTAAGTTAGTTATCACTTAGCGGTCGCAGAGTTCGGACTAAAAACAGTACGTTTAGTCGCTGCGTTTTCGTTTCCAATCGTAACTTCGTATCGTCGAGGCAAGTACGTTTAGTCGCTGCGTTTTCGTTCCCAATTTGTAATTTCGTATCGTCGAAACAGAGGTATTGTTTTTGCTAATTAAACTTATTGTTTTGTGTCGTTCTCGCTGCCTCCGCCGTCGTGGCTGCTTGAGCTCCCTAATGCTTTTATCTCCCCACACTTTCAAATAAAGGAACGCTTCGAAGGCAATATGATTCATATCGGGTTTTGTTTCCCTCCTTTAGAAAAGGAGGTAAACGTCGTTAGTACTGTCCCCCATTTTCCGTCGCGCCCGCACTGACAATCGAAATCTGGGATGGTTATATTTACAACTACCCATAACTGCCCAACCTCGTTCCCAGGACCTTTACCCTGGCTTGGGGGCGGGGCGGGAAAAGGCCCTGGGATCGGCTGGTCACATGATCTCATAACACCCAAATATCTTGGGTGTACTAAATTAACATATGTTAAACGAAACGTTCAAGATGGCGGTCTCTGCGAGTAAACCAAAGTTTTTGTCAGTGCTTCGTCGAGTCGAATTTTCTTTAAATAACGGTAATTTTCCATCTCTGAATTTAAAACCTCTTCAAATGAAGTGTTTCGAATATATGCTGGAAGGTCAGGATGTTATTGGAGTACTACCTACTGGATTTGGCAAGTCAATGCTCTTTCACCTTCTACCTCATTTCATTCCTGTGAAGACCACCAAGAACATAGTTATTGTGGTATGTCCATTAAATTCCATCATTGAAGATCAGCTGAAAGTCTTAAAAGCTCGGAGGATAACCGCTGATGTCTTACAGATTGCTGTAAACGAGAAGGAACCGACCGAGAACTTGTTCGGAAATGAACAAGAACCAAGCGAGCACGTGGTCCCGGCTTCAACGAAGTTTCCTCGAGATGTGGTTAATGGCAACACTTCAATTGTATTCGCCCATCCAGAGGCTCTGTTAAGTAAGGAGGGTCGAGAGCTGATGGGAAGCAAAGTCTTCCAGGACAATGTTGTTGCCTGCATTGTTGATGAAGCTCACTGTGTTGAATTATGGTAAGTAAAATATTCATTCCTTGTTTATTCATGTCATGTTTGTTACAGACTTAGCTTATATCTGGGAAGAATAAATCTCGGTTACGGCAACGACATGTATTACAATTCGACTGAAATCTGCTCTATTCTCTATCTGTTTATATACAACTACATGTATATATACAACTGAACCATAATAGCAAGATACTATACATAAACATGCTTACTTTGCTTGCTCACAACAAAAATGTTGTGAAAATTTATCACTGCAATAGCCCTTATGCATAATGAAATCAGACAAACGAATTTCACCACCAAGCCTCGTTTTTAAAATGCAAATTGCAAATTTTATCGTGGACAAATTTCCTAGGCAGCAAAGATCTAAAGAATTCTTTCGTGAAAACAACAGGAAGGTATCTGAGGTTTGACAAAATTTCTTGCAAATGAGGCTTGATGGGGAATTTTGAGCGTGTGAGGTAATCATGCATAAGCCCTATTGTGTTGAACTTTGCAGCTCAGGGTTTCTTTTTCTTTTTCAGGGGTGAAGATTTTAGAAAAGACTTCAAAGACCTGTCAGTGTTGAAGGCATTCTTTCCCAGTGTACCTACCATGGCTCTGACAGCAACAGCACCACCTCATTTATTGAGAGACTTGAAACAAAGTCTGCGATTGAAAAATGACTGCAAAATTGTAGCACGAAACCCTAACCGAGTGAACATATACCTGGACAAGAAAGTGCGTCTGAGTAGTCACCATGGGAATGAAAGTTACGACAGAATCCTTGAACCCATTGCCAACGAACTGGCAATTCAAAGAGAAAACTACCCAATGACAATCATTTATTTAAAACTGAAATACTGTGGATATGCGTATGGCTTATTTGAAAGAATATTGAAAGACAAACAGTATGTTGGAGAAACATTAGAACCCACTGCAAGACTGTTTGCACAGTTTCATGCCCCCCAAACTAGTCGCATGAAGAGAAACATAATATCAGAAATAAAGAAAGAACAATCAAGGGTGAGGGTGCTATTTGCAACATCAGCACTTGGCATGGGGGTTGATGCTCCTTATGTAACCAACATCATTCACATAACTCCACCGAGTAGCCTTGAAGCTTACATGCAAGAAATTGGTCGTGCTGGCCGTACAGGACTTTCATCATGTGCTACCCTTTATTACAATAACTCTGACATTGGAAATAATAAAAAACATGTCGAAGAATCAATGAAATCATATTGCAGATCAGAAGACACCTGTCAAAGGAAACTCCTTCTGGATTACTTTGGATTCTCCGGTGTTCAACAAGAGAACTGTTGCTGCATATGCGATGGCAAGTTAAATACAACTGAAGAGGATCTCCCCCAAGCTATTAGAAGCAAGGTCAGATTTCTAACTAACAATAACCGTGCTATCCTTGAAAGGTTAATCAGGAGTGCAATTTCTGACCATGAGTCGCAAGCAATATCAGAGGAGGGTTCAATGCTATTTGACATTTCTGTGGATAAGAATCTGGTTGCAAAGGTTATGGAGGGAGTGGAATTTATTGCATCAGAAGCAGACTTGTTGAAATCATTTGGCATATGGGATGAAACCTGCTCTTCTGAAATCTTTTCGCTTATATCTGAGCACACTGCTGTGTGTACAACTGAAATGGACTCCGATGATGATTAGAACATCAACATAAATTGTAATACTGTCAAATACTGATCGTGATTTATTCTCTTAAAACACACTGTTGATTCAATGATATTTAATTATTTCTGTTGTTACCATAACACTGATCAGTTTGTCTTTGCTTATATCTGAGCACAATACTATGTGTACGACTGAAATGAACACTCATGATGATCAGAACATCATACATTGTAAATACTGTGAACTAGTAGACTTGAATTACTGTAGAAATATCTTGATTTACTCTCTTAAAACACACTAGTGATATTTAATTACTTCCATGTTGTTGCCATGACACTGATTGGTTTGTCTTGATCTTATCATGCATATTACATATGTAGAACTGAAATGAACTCTGATGATGATCAGAACATCATCCTAAATTGTAAATACTGTGAACTGCTGTACATATATCTGGATTTACTCTCTTAATACACACTATTGATATTTAATTATTTCTGTTTTTACCACGACACTGATCAGCATCTGAGCTCAGTACTATTGAACTCTGATGATCAGAACATCATCATAAATTGTAAATACTGTGAACTTCTGTAGAAATATCTTGATTTACTCTCTTAATACACACTATTGATATTTGATTACCTGCCCCGGGAATCGCTTTTGCTGCGGCCAACACCGTACCTAGTTTACTTCCGGTTTTCAGAAATCAGTGATGTCATGGAAACGACAATTTACAATTGAAATATTTACCATTCTATTAAATTTCGACGGAATTGTTAAACATTAAATCGCTGTGATTTTAGGATGTGTTCTATTTCTGGTAAAAGGACAGCGGGTTGAACTTTTCTAACCAAATCAATTGTCAAACAGTTGAGTTTAGATCGAATGAATCACTGAACAAAACACGTCCTGGCAAGTCAACTGCTGAGTAAACAATTCTCAAGCATTACGCCATGGAGTCACGTTGAAATTCGAAACATCTCGAATTTATATCACGCTATGGTCGGCTGTTAATTATTTGATCGATCATGTTGATATTGTTAATTTATTCGAAATCCTATCACCGATTCTCCAAAATGCCTGTGTTTAAACAATCCTGATTCCTTGTAGTAGGTGGTTTCAGTGATTTTAAAGTGATAAAAATATACAAAGTTCTAAACTTATGTTTTTTTCTAACAGTACAGAGTCGATCAGAGAAAAAAATATAGACCTGAAATTGTAGCATGCAAAGGGATGGACAATTTTATATTTGTCGGCGGGGAGGGAGGGGAGGGGGGGGGGTAGGGGGTGGTGTTGGGCAATTTTTATGATAATAATTTTTTTTTCCATCTTGATGTGGTACAAGAATTTTTTTGTTTACTTTTGCTGTGCAGGAATTTTTTTTTGGTAATTGCCCAACACCCCCCCGCCCTTAACAATAACATAGTCCGTCCCTAAGGAGTGCTTGAAGCGGGCTGTGGAATGATTGTGTAAATGTGGACTGGACTGTGCATATTAATAGATTCTAGATTGTATATTGTGGAATGCTAATATAAAACTGTAAAATGATAACCGGGTGGAAACTGAGACCAAACGAGCCAGTTTCGAAGCCCATCGGGCTCCTTGTTATTTCTGTTGTTACCATGACACTGATCAGTATCTGTGCTCAGTATTATATGTAGAACTGAAATGAACTCTGATGATGATCAGAACATCATAAATTGTAAATACTGTGAACTTCTGTAGAAATATCTTGATTTACTCTGTTAATACACACTATTGATATTTAATTATTTCTGTTGTTACCATGACACTGATCAGTATCTGTGCTCAGTACTATATGTAGAACTGAAATGAACTCTGATGATGATCAGAACATCATAAATAATATTGTAAATACTGTAAACTTTGAATTCTGTCTTTGTCACTTATATCTGTGTAGAACTGAATAGAACTCTGGTGTTCATTAGAACATCAAAATATCTTAAATTGTAAACACTGAACATTGATTGACTCTCCTAAAATACACTATTGATTAACTAGGCCTCAGTGACCTTCATTTAAGTGTATTTCTAAGTTGATAATTCTTCCAAGTGTTTGGCTAACCACTGATGAAAGTCAACAATATTTAAATACCTTAGAGGAGTCCTTTTAATGTCAGGGAAGCTGTCATGAAATCTTGCTGACATATGATTGAAAGGATTCAAGCGTAATAAGTCAGACACCATTTCTTTCTCATCTTTAAGTGAGTCACGTGTTGTATGTTGCACAGATGTCTGGTGTATCCCTACAGAAGAGTCAAATTCCTCTCCAATCTGCTGGATGCCAGTGGTTGCTTTGCAGACCTTGCTAATAGAGTTCAGGGTTTTGTTTGGCCCCTGCCTCTGGACAATGCTTTTACTGCAGCGGTTTGAAATTTCTTGGGCCAGGTCGTCTTCAATATTTTTTCCAGCACCACCCCTCCAATTTACAAAAAATCCCCATTTGAACTGTTCAGCCAGGCGTGGAGTTAACAGGCACTCAATTTGGGCTATACTCACAAACATTTCAATGGCATATTTGCTGTAAGCCCCTATTGACTTGAAAACTGACAGCAAGAGTTTCTGGTTGATGAGGTTTCTGCTGCCATCTCCCTCTGCTGCAGTGTCCTTCATTTGCATGACAAGAATAGCCAAGAAAATAAAACAAAGGGCATAATTCTTGACAAAATCATCATCATTGCAGCAGTCACTGACATCTACTTTCTGTAAAAGGAACTTGTCAATGAACTTGCCAAAAGCATCATCAAAGTACTTCTTCTTGTTTTCCAAGGTCTCGCGTGCAATGTTTTCTGGGAATTTATGCAATGAGGGCCTCTCCTCAAGGTCTGACATCCCAAAAAAGTTCAGGGCAGCAGTTACTATGTAAGCTTTCCCCACACTGAGGAACAACTCTTCACTTCCTTCATAGGAGTCAAGAACTTTGGAAGGGGTAGCATTTCTTCTATTGTATTTCTCCCTGAAGTACTTTAAGGTGCCAACTTGATTGACAGACTCTGCTTTGTGAAGAAATGAGTACGAATACTGCAAAAGGGATGCTTTGGTATGCCACATCACCGGCTTAAAGGGCGAGCAGTGTTCAAAGCGATCAGCTGCTGTGTGTGAACCAGACAGCAAATCTTTGGCACCAGCAAATCTCACACGAGTTAGCTGATCACCTGCAAATGCAATCTTCATGTCCTTCATTGGGTCATCCTGGGTGTCTTGTTGGTGTGCATTTGTCTGTCCAGGTGCTGCAGGTCCTTCAGGAATTGGTGGATTATCTGTGTGTGGCATTTCATTTAGCAGCCCTGCTTGAACATAGATTTCAGCAATCCACTTTTCATAGGTTCTTAAAATATTTACGCAGTCATCATACTTTGCTTCATTTGCATTGATGATTGGCAAGCTTACTATGGTGGATTTCTCTGACATTTGTTGGCTGTACTCATGAGAAATGTGGTCAGGGATAACAGCTTTCAAGAACTTAAATTTCGGAAAGAACTCAAGAACAATTCGCCCAACAATGATTTTGGCACATTCTGCATACCTTTTCCATTCAGGTACATTTAAAGAGAATTTATGACGAGGGAAATCTTTTATGTTCCCTTTGGGGCTGTCATTGGGCAAGTGATTGAAGTTGATTCTGTTTTCAATCAGGTTACTGGCAAACAAGTGCAGATCATCATTCTGGATGTCCTTTCTCATATGTCCCTTCAAAATTTTCAGATCCCAGTTGTCACCAGTGCCTCGGAACACACTTCCTTCCTTTACTCTCTGCACCACTACATCTGAAAAGTGACCTCCTAAGAGCTTAAGCAGGGTATCCCTTCTCCCAGTGGACAGGCACACACCAAGTTTATTCAGTCGTTCTTGAAGCTAATACAAGGAGAGCAGAAATAAAAGTAACAAATTTGGCATACATGCAATAAAGGTCTCTTATTTTCAATTCATTGCATAGATTGCTTATTATTACTATCAGGACAGGAGTGTTGTGCTGGAAAATACAGCACCATAAAATCCATAATTATGAAACTGAATCCAGGACCTAAGTGCCACATTGCGAAGTTCCAGAAAATGTCCATGCCCACCTCAAGGAAGGTTAATGGAAATTCCAAGGGGGAGGGGGGTTTCAAAAGCAGAATATTTTGAAAGAAATTTTGAAACTAAAATGGAATTTCTGGAGGGGTGCGGGGGCCTCAATCTAAAAAAAAACCTTCTGTGGGAGGGGTGTGGGTATTTTCTGAAACAGCACATTGTCCATATCCTCACCAGTGAGGATATTTGACTTTCAAGGTTGTTTTTTGCTAACAGTTAGTTTGTCTTTATATGAAAAGACAACTGATTAAATGGTGAATCAGAAACAATATTTTTCTCACTCACTGCACTCATTTGTAAAATTGCTGTACCACTCAAAAATAAAATTCATATCTTCACACTGATGTGCAAATATCCTATACATCATGTTTTTCAATGGATTCTTCAAATAGAATGTCAATAACGGCCTGATGACACCAAACTACCAAACAATAACAAACGTTCTGTCAAGCATTGTTTGAAATGTTTGAATTCAATGTATAAATTAATGACACTGCTACAGTGGGAGAAAGGGACATAATATAGGAAAACAATAAAATGTGTTAGACATCATCAGCTTATATTATATTACTGACCTTTTTGGTACATCCACCTTCAATAATGAGAACTGTATTCACACGTTTCACCAGGTTGAGTTCATGCCATCTCTCGTTCATAAGGATCGAGTACAAAAAACTGTACTTTACTTGAAGCTCAAGCTTGGTTTCTGCGATGGAGTTCTCCTTGCCAGACACTGCGTTCATAAGCTCGACAAGAAAAGGGAGGTTCGTCTTCAACTCAAGCCAAACTTTGTTGAAATCAAAGTCTTTCATTCTATCATAATCATTTCCATATAAAACGGAACCTTGTGAACGCTTGCACAGCTTTGCACACGATGTTTTCAATTCCTCTCTAATGGTTTTCTTCAACTCTTCGACAACACCTGGACAATGATCTTTCAAGATAGCCGCCAATACCGTTGCATCCTTATGGCTGACAGCTTGTACAATCATTTTCTGCTGCCTTTCAGTCAATAACGTCTGACCTTCAAATAATGATGTACAGTCATTTCCTCCGGTTGATTTAGGCCTTAGAACAGTTGCAGCGCCAGCTTGCCGAGTTGGAAATGAAGATTGCTCTACAGAACGTGATGTTCGAGTCGACGGCTGATCCACAGAGGTGATTGTACAATCATGTCCTTTTGATTCAGACATTGCCACCACGCTCACGCTGGTAGCATCTTGCAGTGTCGAGAAAGACGAATGTCCTGCAGACCTCGAAGTATTTCGCCTCGGCTGATCCGCAGAAGGGGTTGAGCAGCTGTCTTCTGCTGATCTAGGCATTAAAACTGACACAGCTTGTGGAGTTGAGAAGGAAAGCTGCTTTCTTGTTGGCGTGATTGGCTTTGACGGCTCCTCCACGTGCATAGAACTTTCGGATGAGATATTCGATGATAAACGCTTCGACGGCTGAAGCGACGAAGGTGAAAGCTGAACGCATCGCTTTACAGCATATTCTGAGCTTTGATCGGACGGCGTATTCTCTATGGATTGGGCTCTCTGAATAAACTGTTCCATCTTGTTTACGAATGAAACACAACCCCTACATAACACCTTTGACCTCATATCATCCTCCGAAATTTTTATGCCACAGGTTTTATAGACTTTGGCACACAGATCTTTTGTTGAACCAGCTTTGCTAAATATTCGAAGCATATAACGACTCTCATGAGAATCGCCACAGAGTCTGCAAACTGGATTTCGAGGAGAAATCTTCGTCGGAGTGGACATACTTTCCGCCATTTTGATTGCGGCATAATGCATAAATTATCTTTATTGGCTCAGTTTTTGCATTAATTATTTAAAACAATCAACCAATCAATATGAAGAATCCAGCGGCCGATCCCAGGGCCTTTTCCCGCCCCGCCCCCAAGCCAGGGTAAAGGTCCTGGGAACGAGGTTGATAACTGCCTTGCGGTCTTGACTTTGAGCTTTCATCCGTGTGTTCCAGACACATTTTATTCCTAACAAAAATATTAAACTACAGATATGTTCATACAGATGTCCTCTCAAAGTACTCGATTACAACCATACAAAGGTTTTTATGAAGTCCTCGATCACGATTACACGATTGTCCAAACAAAGTCCTCGATACGAATGTCCAAGCGAAGTCCTCGATGACCGAAAGTGAATTACAACTGATCTCGTCGCGAAAGAAGAAATTATTCTACTAAAAAACACTGACAAAAGAAACCTATTTTTTTAAGCGATTTTGCCTAAATTTTTTGGGATTACACGAGAAACAAAGCGGCATTACGTAACCGCGAAAAAATGTTCCTATTGTCACTTGACAGAGGAAAAATAACTCATTAGCGTCTAATTGTCTCTAGTTCAGTTCTTTGTATTGTCTTCTGTTCAATCCGACAACGTTAATAGGCCATTTGCACGATGACGTCATATGACTACAACTACCAGAATCCTTCAGTTTTTTGTTTTGTATTGCAAATTAGGGCTATTGTTATTTAAACCACACTGGGATTACAAAATTTAAATAAGAAAGGAAAAACGAAATGAATTCTGGTAGTTGTAGTCAAATGACGCCATCGTGCAAATGGCCTATTGAAATGGCTGTATACCTAACGTGAACATTAATAATGTAAGTAGGGTTGTAGGAGATGCTGTCGTGACACTTCAGTAACGCTGTTTTACCGGAAGTGGGAGTAGCCGGAAGTCTCTAAACAGGTAGTCTGTGAACTGGAAGTGAACAATTTAAAATATGAGTGCATAAATTTGCATGCAAAATCGTGACGCCAAAAAAAATAATAAATAATAATAAAAACAAGAGGCTACACTTAACCTATACTCATGCGCATGAGACTCTAAGACGCGTTGATTGAAGTTAACTATTTTTCTGGGCCGGGTTGTTCAAAGCACGATCAAGCTAACCCAGGATTAGCATCAATTTTGATTCCAGTTAAATAACTGCTCAATGAAAATTTTTCCAAAGGTTTTCTGCCCTTCAGTTTCTACATTGACTTGTCTTCACCTACAACTAAACATAAGCGTTTGAAAACATTTTTAAACAAGAGAAATGAAATCCTAGGTTATCTTTTAATCCTGGATTAGCGTTAATCGGCTTTCCAACAACTGGGCCCTGTACTCGCTTTTAATATTTAATTTATTGATTCCGGATCAAATTCACACTCGTCTATTACTTTCCAAGCCGTGAATTATTTCTGTTACAGTCGAGGACTGCATGCGGCCTACGTGCATCCCGATGGGATGCAAGATTTTTTTACCCCTCCCCCGCCCGGACTTCCCGGCCAGGCAGACCCACCCTCGCACCTTGATTTTTAACCCAGATACTCCCTCCTGCCCGGATTGCCATGAACTTTTTGTAGGCCCTAAATAAACAGGAAATTGCATTCAGGTCAGATCCGGGATTTGTTTTAAAGTTTTCAAATCTTTGGTTATAATTGCTATGAATTGGTCAAACATTTTGTAAATAAACGTTGCGTGACGCATTCACTAAAATCTTTCCGTGATTTTAAGACCTTATAATATAGAGGGCAAAATTACTGAATGCTGATTAGCTGACGAAGAGGGCATTTTTTCTTAATTGAGGGCAAAATTACTCGCTCCTGATTGGTCGAGCATCAAAATTTCTCACTCGTGATTGGTAGACTTTCAATAAAGTCCTTCGTCTTATATTTATAGCCCGCCGGACGAAGGACTTTTCACACTTGATTGGCACCATTTTTAGCGACCCAAAAACGGGTCGCTGCGCTTAGACCAATCAGAGTAGCCGAGAGTAGCCCTTGGGGACAGAACTGTCAATCACAAGGTATTAGGCGCAATGAAACGTGACTTGCGGTAAGGCCTGGTTCCCACTAGTGAAATAAGCATAACTGTTTCAACTGTTTATTAATAATCACAAATTTTACATAAAGCAATATCCACTGCCCGCAGTTAGCAGATTAGCTAGTCGAGGCGGGCAGTGGTTACACGTATGTAATACATATACAGACAGAACACAAAAAAGACTAGAGAAAAACAGTAGTTAAATAAATAAACAAATAAATATAAATAAATTCAATTTAATTAAGTTTACAATCATGAACATTGCAAATATAAGAAGGCCAAGTTTTCAGGAAATTTTTGTTATTAAGTCGGGTAAATCAATATAATCATTTTCTTCTGAAAGTATTCGGAGTAAAGTGTCGTGGACATTGATTTTAAAGTTATTTTTGGACATTTGACGCATTTCACACGGTAAGCTATTCCAGACTTTTACACCATATCTTGAAAAAGACTTAATTTGTTTATCTAACCTTGAGTGTTTAACATAATAGTCACCTCTTGAAGATGATCTTGTATTATATGAATGAATATTAGATTGGGAAGCAAATAAGTTAGATATGTTAGTAGGTGTTAAACTGTTAGATATATCATGCATTAGAATAGCAACGGATTTAAAGTACAGTAGATCTAAGGGAAGAAAGCCAGAGGAGGCAAAATAAGGTACTGCATGAGAATTGTAGTCACCAAAGAACATGAGGCGGAGGGCGCGTTTTTGAAGAATGAGAATTTTGTTTTTGTAAGTTTTAGCAGCTTGGCCCCAAGCGACTATGCCATACAATAAGTAGGGCTGAATAAGAGATATGTATATGTGGTGTAAAGTATTCAGGGGTACAAAGTGTCTCAGGCTGGCAATGATGCCAATTGTTTTACTTATTTTTGAAGCGATGTGAGCGATATGGTATTTCCAAGAAAGATTTTCATCAATAAGCACACCTAGATATTTGACATAATTTTTGCATTCTAAAAAAATGAACGAGTTGTTATGATGGTCAAACACTTTCAGGTTGACTTGGTGATTTAACTTTTTTTGTCTTGGTCTAAAAATGACAAAGTTAGATTTCTTTATATTTAGTGATAATTTATTTGCGATTAACCAATTATAAACCCGAGAAATTTCTGCATTAACTGTAGATTCGAGCGATTTGAGATTTTTGTCAGCATATAACAAATTAGTATCATCAGCAAATAAGTAGAACTTCAGTTTATCAGAGCTGTTAGATATATCATTAATATAAATAAGGAATAGTAAGGGTCCTAGGACCGATCCCTGTGGGACACCTGATAACACTACTTCTTTTTTGGATATGTTTTTGGGACCAATTTGTGTTGTTTGTTGACGACCCACTAGGTATGATGCAAACCAATCATTGATTATTCCACGTACTCCATAATGATTTAATTTTCTTAATAATATTGAGTGATTTACTGTGTCAAAGGCTTTTTGTAAGTCAATGAACACACCACATGAGTACAACTTCTTATCCATGTTAGTTTCAATTTCATTAATTATGTCTAAAATAGCATGCTCAGTAGACCTTTTTTCACGAAAACCATATTGTGAATCGTGGAGAATATTGCTTTTTTCAATAAATGACTTGAGGCGATTATACATCATCTTTTCAAAGATACGGTTAAAAATGGAGAGAAGCGATATGGGTCTATAATTGGAGGGGTCAGATTCATCGCCACTTTTGTAAATTGGAATTACTTTGGCAAGCTTTAATTTAGATGGGTAGGTTCCACATTCAATTGATTTATTGATAAGCATAGATAGAGGTTGGCTTATAATATGTTTAGCCGATCTTAGAATGCGAGTGGGAAATGAATACAGCCCGTGTGCCTTATTTAGTTGAATAGTCATTATTTCAGAATCAATTTCAGAAGGAGATACAGGGTTAAAAAAGAATGAACTAGCAAAGTCTAACTTTGGTAGATAATCGGTAAATTGCTTTGGTGAGTTTGGCATTTTGGAAGCCAGGTTATGTCCTATTGAAGAAAAGTATTTATTCATTATGTCAGGAAACTCAGAGGGATTTTGTGACACTAGATTGCTACTCGGGCATTTAAGAGAGATTATATCTTTGTGAACTTTGTTTTTCCGGCCTAAAAGACTGTTGATGCCCTCCCACATTTTTTTGGTATTGGTAAAGTTTTCTTCAAAATATTTGTGAAAATACATCTTTTTACTAATTCGCGTGAGCATCAACACTTTGTTCCGATAGAATTTGTAGGCGGCGGTGTCGCCAGAACAATAAAGATCATTTTTTATTTTAATCGATTTCCTGATCCCCTTTGTTACCCAGGGTTTTTAATAATCTCTTTTTCTTACGTTTTGATATTGGCTTAAAAGGTGCGTGCTTATTGAGAAGTTTGTTCAGTTTATTGTAAAGCACAGAAAAAGATTTGTTTACATCATTCAGTCCTGAGACTGCGCCAGTCAAGTCAAGTTGGGACAGTTCGTTTAAGAATTTTGCCTCTGAATAATTAGAGAAGTCACGGAGTAGCATTTTTTTACTTTGGAGGTCAAAGAGGTTATTAGAAGAATTAAGAATACAGAATTGAGAAAAATGATCAGTTAGATCTGATATAAGCGTAAGCGCAAGCATAAGCATAAGATAACGCTAGTGGGAACCGGCGTGAAATAAGCATAAGCGTAAGCACAAGAAAAAGGAACATTTTCCTTTTTCTTACGACTGCGCTTATGCTTAATTCACTTGTGTTGTGCTTATTTCACAAGTGGGGACCGGCGTGAAATAAGCATAAGCATAAGCACAAGCCATTTCCGCCATCTTGTTTCCTACCGAGACTTTCACTGCGCATGTCGCCAGTGTTATGCTTATTTCACAAGTGGGAACATTCTTATGCTTATGCTTGCGCTTACACTTATTTCACTAGTGGGAACCAGGCTTAACGGTTTTTTTTGTTTCGGTTTCGAAACAATAATCGATGACATTGACAAGGCACGCTACTCCCCATTTTTGGCGCGAAACGCAAATGAGAATCCTTCAAGCGAGACAAGTCGACCTCTCGCGACTTCGTCGATCGCTCGGCCGCTTCGCGGCCTCAAAATCTCGCTTCCCTGTTCGCTCGCTTTACTGTGAAACTCGTGAGGTCGAGAGGTCGACTTGTGGCAAGTCTATCGTGATTGGTTGAGCGCGTCGTCGTTGCATTCGGCGGGATTTTGAAGAAAATTTACAAACGCAGCGCTCGCATGTTTTGCCGGAGATTTGTTATAAAAAAGGAATGAAATCGGAAGATACCTAAGAAAGGAATTCTACAGGTGAATTACAGCATTTTACGCCAAACAGGAAGCGATTATTTGTGTCAAATCTTGGATTAACTAGGCGCCTGCAGGCCAGTTTGCGACGTTGAAGAGCTCGAAGAAATTCATTCATGGCGACAAAAGGGTTTAAAACTCCATCACTTCACTGAAAAAATGCGGATTTCTGCGGACCTAAAGAAAAGAACTTTGACAGATTTTGCTGAAAGGAAAAATATACGTTTAACTGGAGAAAGTTAAATCGCCAAACGTGCAAGCAAATTTGAACTCTCGCCATTTGTTGTTGTTATCAAAGCGGCAAAAACTTCAAAACACAGGTACGCTTGAATAAAACTTGCTTTTTGCAGTTTTGTCGTAAAGTGTCTTTTAACGATAAAAATCAGGCTATGTTCACTAGATGTATTTAATAGCCAAATGTATCTTTGACCGAACAGAAATTTATTTAACCACAGTGAGTTGAAAAGTTTTTCTTGTCATTTTGCTTCGCGACTCGGACAATTTCTACAGCTTCTGAAAACACGCGTATACTTAAAATCGAAATGAAATGTTTCCATAACTTAAAGTACTTAAAGCTGGTTCTTTAAAAAATGCCTTGATTTTGCCATCTATAATAAGGTCGAAACTTTTGAATGAAACTCATATTTCCTTGAATGAAAATGTCTTTCCTTTGATTAAAAGAGTTAAACACCTTTCAGAATTCAGTGATTTTCTGCTTCTGGAGGTCTTGGCGATTTATTGTATTCTAATTACTGCGCGGAACCGGCTAGCGTCTGCGAAAATATACGTAAAATATAATAAACATCACAAAATAATTCAATTCAGCAACCTATTTTTATTATGCTTCCTAAAATTGCCGACTTTTCCTGTGTAATAGAATGCCAATCTTATCCGGAAAAATGATTCGCGTAATGCTTTCGCTAATCAAAAAATCAGTTCTGAATGGCCAAAGGTACAGAAATGAAATGCTGGCGGCGTTTGAATCATGAGTTCGGATAGCTCATGGTCTGCAAACAAACACTTCGAGTTCACAGCTCGATTTTTCACTAAAACCTTTTTCCAAACCACGAAAATACCTAAAATAATCTTTGAAAAATGGAATTTCTGGCGTTTGAGTGGATACGAATGAAACGAAATATTTCTGCGGCACGAGAACAGTGGGGACTGGGGCTAGCCCAGTGGAATGAGCACGTGCATAAGGGATGGCTATATAAGAGATGAATATCACGTGGGATATCATTCTAAGCCGACACCTCAGTTTAGCTACCGTTATTTTTATTTTATTTTATTTATTTATTTTACTTTATTTTTAAGTATGTCGTCCCTCGTGTAGCCTCGTAGGATGGGCTATTTAGACCTTGAGCCATGGTTCCTACCCAGATTTCCTGCCGAGTTTTTTCCCCACCGGGGTTTTTTTCCCGACAGGTTTTTTCTGGCCTCCGTCTGACAGTACTGTGTTTGTAAACTGTCGCTCAGCTCTGTATCATGTTACGTATCGCATACTTGGATGTAATAAGAGGTTGTAGTATAACGCATTGTTATAGTTCCTGGTGCTCGGCCGAAACCGCCAAAATAAACCTAATGGTTTTTGATCATGTTGTTTACTGTGTAGTGGAGCTGAAATCAATACTTGGCCACAGTTGGTGAAAGCTGTGCTTGGTAAAGCAGTAAAAAGAACGAAAAAGCTTCGTTTACCTTTCCCACGGATCCAAAGCGAGGACGTACAAACTGTAATTTTTAAGGGATATAAGATAATATACTATAAACTGGAAAGGAGTTGACACTGGCTTGAATAAAAAACGTAAAAGTTGCTAAGAACTAAAACGTTTTCTGTTTGTAAAAATAGACGTTTCGACTACAAAAACTCAAGTCTTCATCAGTGATGACAATTAACACATAACATGCAAATATATATAGTCTACAAATTATGCAGATATGCTGCAATTAGTTCTTAGCAGCTTTTACGTTTTTTATTCAAGCCAGTGTCAACTCCTTTCCAGTTTATAGTTATGAATCCTGGCTGCAATTTTACCATTTTTAGAATAAGATAATATACTGCTAGCCCAGACCATATATAAGAACTAACCCTTTCGATACACTGGAAATACTGGAATCAGTGCTTGACCCTAACCCGGGACCCTAAATACTAAAATCAGTGCTTTAACCCTAGATACTGTAATCCGACCCTAAATTACACTGCAATATATCTAAAGGGATACATGAAGTACTATACATTATGATCAGGGATACAACAAGTACCTAGGTATGTGATTTGCCAAGGGATAAAAACGTCACACAATTCAGTGAATCACTTTTCCTTTGCGGTTACCTGTTGATGTGAAACGGAGAATCGTGATTGGCTCTTGTACCTTGGGCATCAAAACACCATTGCAACCATTGCACCATTGCAACTTACAACGTTAAATGTCATGGGCGCTTCGTGAGCTTTTTTATGTATCCATGGATATTTATCCCCGGGTATTTACCACGGGAAATGTCGGTCACACTCACTAAATGCAGTTTCCAGTGGTGAAAGGGTCATTTACCACGGTAAAAGTGCCCCGTGTAACCGCACCTTATTAACTATTGCACAGTAGCATACATGTCTTCGGCACGGACGGTTATCAACATACTGTAAATCCTCTATTACTGCACCAAACCGCGCACAAATTCAAATACAGTACTCGCGAGCTTTGGGAAAAATGTATTACCGGTACTTGTGCTAAAAATAATCGTAACTGCGGTAAACATGATGTATAACACCCCATTATGGATGTTTATCCACGCGCAGAAAGCTTGGATGACATCACTCGCTACATTATAATAAGCCGGCGGGGAGCGTGTTTCCAAGGACTAGTGCTAGTCCAAAAGTACTTTTATTCATGTAAAATGATCGAAAAGTTTCCTGAATTTGGTGAACTGAAACACAAAATGTTAACGCAATGGAAAATTGAAAAATGTAAAACTGCCCTTGGACATTGAAATACTTATTTTTCAGTTGGCTCGGTTTTCTTTGCTCTTTGGGGGTGAATATATTCAATAGCCCCTGACCATTATCAACTGTCTGAAAAGCTGGTGGCGGCTTTTATTGTAAACAGAGGAGTGCGGGGCTGAAACAATAGCTAATAACAATAGCGAAACAATGGAATATATCCCCTCAACATATTCCCCCGACATATTCCCCTAATAACAGAATAACACTCAAACGAGAAGACAAAATAAGGCTTAACAAGGAAAATGCACTATCATCAGTCAATATTTTTTGTTTACATAAAGACAACTTCATCAATCTTATTCCTACATAATTAACTTTCCGGGTCGCGACCAAAAAATGAAATATTGATAACATTATTCCGTGGTATCTTACCGCGATTTAGGTTTCGGGTCTTCAAGAGTGTATGACGCCTCGGTTAACGCTTGAACCTGAATATTTTTCCGCCGGTTTCCCTTGGAAAGTACACCGACATCCACTCCATTGATCTTCGAAAGATGAAGGCGGGCAGTTGGGCCATGGCGAGACCACGAGTACTGTTCATACATTTTCTTCTCTCTCTCCCTCCTTCTACTCATAACGAAGCAACGTGCTCATTGCAAATTTGGCAAAAGTAAAACATGTTTACCGTCTCGCTTCGTCATGTGCCGTGATCCCAATGCGGCCTTGCGGATACATGCTTTTTTGCATTTGAATTGAACGGAGTGTTACTCTCCGAAAAATGAATAGTTTTTTTTGTTTTAGAAAACCTCACAAAGTGAAAAATAGGCATGTTATTGACCTGTCCCTCCGGGTATGTGATATATTGAGCGGGGTCCTAGCTGTCCAAACGATGTCTGTGATTGGCGAACGATACAATTGATATATCACTTGAACAATGCCCCTATCCCTAATCCCTATCCAAGCGGGACAAATCTATTGTTTTCTTAGCGAATCACAGACATCGTTTGGACAAATTCCCCTCGTGGCGTACCCGAGGGCGTATATCCCCTCGCTCCTGGTCAATAACCCTTACATAGTAACAAGAGAAAATAATTGGACAATTAATCTCTTGATAGTAACCGATAGAAAAACCTAAATCAGGGTTGCCACTCATTAGAACATAACAAATTCCCTGACTTTTCCCTGACCTCAAAACAATTTTCACTGACAGTTGCATCAGGCGAATTTTCAAATGAGCCACATCCACTATTACATTTGCTTCAGCTTCTTTTGCAGACCATCAATATTCTTCTCTTCATTTTCGATCTCTTTACGTTTTTCATGGGATTTTGAACAAAATTCCCTGACTTTTCACTGACTTTGACAAGAACTAAGATTTTCCCTGACCTTTTGCAAAATTCCCTGACCTTGAAAAATGTTTGTTTTTACCTGACTTTTCCCTGACCGTGGCAACCCTGTAAATTTTAAAACTAAATAAAAATGTAAATGACTGTGTCTTAATAAAAAAAAATAAAACAACAACAACAACGACAAAAATTCACCTTGTGGCGGGATTCAAGATACTCCGCACATCAGGCACGCAAACAGCGAGTGCTTTTCTTTGCGGCTTTCAAACGCCTTTCCGTGCGTGAGTTTGATAATATCTTGAAGGCCCTTTCCCTACCCTTTCCTATACTTCAAATCGTGAAATCCCTACCCTTTCATATACCTCAAGCCTCAAAAAGGTACCCCTTTCGGGCGAAGCCCGGGGAACTGAGACGACAAAATCTGCAATTTGGTATTTCTTGCTGTTATGGGCGCAGTTAAACAAGAATTGTTTGGCAATAAGAATTTGACGGCCAAGGTTCTGTAACAAAGCCGACCCCCTGTAGCTTTGGAATACAGCCGCCTGTCACCGCTCCCAGCCACACATATTTTTATATATAGTGTGTTTATTACTGATTGAGTGGTACCACTCAGTGAACTCTGAATAAAAAGATCCAGCCAAGGGGCAGTGCACAAGAAAGTAAGAAATAGTTTGGTTGTTTTCGGGGTAAAAAGGACAAGCAGGAAAATTTTCTTTTTTATTTCTTCATTTTGTAGAGGAGGCTTTTAGTATAAAGTATGTTGTGTATTGACATTTTATTACACTCTTCCAACCGCGCGCTAGGAAAAACACTAACAAAAACTAAGGATTTGTATAGATACGGTTTCGAGTTCAATTTGGGATTAATTTGCACGAGTGAGTTTTTAAATGCACAAGCCGCTTCGGGAACGAGAAAACCGTACGATTACTAATAAATAATTATACATGAAAAAAGTAGCATCAATTTTTCTTTTTTGCCAAATTTTTGGTAGTTTCTTGGTGTTGCGGATGGTGTGATCACCAAATGACGTAAAACAAAAGATTCAAAAGACACTGAACAATACTTACACCACAACACAAAAGCTAACCAACAATGGCTTCCGCAACACCAAGAAACACTTTTTTTTCTTTTTTGCAAAATATTTTTTGCAAAACATTTTTGCATCAACTTTTCTTTATTGTAATTTGCACTGGTGTTACACATTTTGCACTGGTGTTACACTTTAACTGCACTGCTCTTAGCCAATCAGAATTGAGTAATTTTTTCATGTATATTATTAGGGCGAAAAATGACTGTCGTATAATAAACAATTTACTCAACGAAAAGTTGTGAATACAGCTGGACATTTTTACTCGTTGGTGAACAATTTTTAATTTTCTTACCTAAAGCTCAAGGCTCCAAGAAACAATTCACTTGCAAAAATACTTTTCGCTGAACAAGAACTTTACGAGTAGTGAAATCGGTCTTGTAAGTGCCCCTAAGGCACGAGAATTAAGTAACAATGCGTGTAAGAACTAGGCAATCCTCTATTGTTCTGCAGCATTTCGCTTTCCCCACATACGATTGTTTATATTTTCTTACTGAGAATGCATCAACCTATGGACAACACGTTTTTGAAATAAAATGCACTGAATTTTAAAGCGATATTTCTTTTGTGTTACAAGATTTTATCCAATCATGAGACTCCAAAACAATGGCCAAGAAAGGCTTCTAATTTTCCATGTTTCCCACATAGAAATTTTGCTGCATTAAAACTCAGAATAGTTTTCACTAAAACGGAATCAATAAGTAAACTAGAGAGAAATAAATACGCTACCTGTTGAAGTGATAGCAGATTTTCATGTTTTAGCCAATGAGGTGGACCGTTTCAACAATATCACAATTAACACCTTTCTGCATTCCTTGCTGTTGAGTTGCCAAGTTCTTACTGGAACCATTACTTAATCCAATTGTTATGATTTGATCTACGATCGTTTTCCGGTCACACAAGGTGATCCGTCACGCACGTTAATACGTCATTTGAAACCTTTAATCAGTCTTTCGCAATCACTCGTGCATGCAAGGTCCATTTATCTCGCCAAATCCGGCAATAATGTAAGTTCGTTTTTCTTGGTATGTTTCGTTTCCTCATTTTACTTTTTCTTATGTTTTAAATTGACTTTCAGTTTCACGTTATTGATGACGTTTTCCCGCCGTTTTTCACTTTTCATAGGTAAACTGTGCAAAAGCCTATTACAACTACGAAATGAAGAATAAACAGTCAATGGATTCTACAGTGTCACAGTAAATCTTCGATTGTGGAGCAGTTACACTACTGGCTATGCTTCGAATTCTTAATTTCTTATGTACGCTTAAAGCCCGGTTTCACAACTCGTAGAGTTCTTGTTGAAAATAATAAACTACAAAACGAGTTGTGACAGATTGAAAATCAATTACTTGCTCTCTCTTACGACCTTGAAGTTGCTATGTCAAGTGATATGACGTCACTTTGTGGTCATTTTCATCTCGTGAAAACGCGAAGCAATGTCTGTCTTTAAACTCAGTATGGAAAATTAAAACCGATCTGTGGTCTTCAAAAGGATTTTTCAAGACTTCGGTAAACGCTACAGCACGATATACGTTTCTAAACTAAAGTCATCCGAGAAGGGGCCAACCTTTTAATCAATTCATCTGAACTCTTAATCCCAAAAACACTTGAAACAGAAACATTTTGCCGCAGGCAACAAACCACTTGAAACAGAATTTTCTAACGGAGAAACAAAAGTGAATTTATAAGTCGGGCAGGATTGGCTGGCAGCCAAGCAGCCCAACTAATTAGAGTAGCTTGGTGAACAAATCTAATCTGTACTTTCCGTTTTTATTACCAGCAATCGTTGATAGGCAACGAAGCATCGAAACAAACTGTGTAAAACTATGCATGTCAACATGAACTCATTTCAGATTTGGAAAAAAAAGGGTTATAGAAGAAGACATAAGAGACGGGCAATACGGGACATAAGATCGAGAAACAAGCCTGTGGCGCTCTGGGTTGGGACACATATCCGCCAGCCATGTATTTGAAATATGTCCAAATATCTTATTTTAGTTATTTAAGTCTTTATTTTATCAACTTTCGGTTTCTGTTTATTAACGAGCGCGTCGAGTTTTATTCCTACAGGTGGTTTTCAAGTTACGTCACGGCGGCCATGTTGGTGCACACCTACAAAAGAATTTTAATGAACTTCTTTTGTTAACATGGCCGCCATGGCCTTTGTCATTTGAGTCCCAAAGGACTGAAAGTCACGTGAGTGAAAACCATCTATAGGATTGTTGTTGACCAAGTAAAAAAGGTCTTCTAGTTGTTAACCGACAAGAATATAAATCAACGTCATTCCGTGCTCCCCGGGAAAAGCTTGCAACATTAAAAAATTACATTATAGAAAGTCTTGTCTTAATAGTTTTGTAGGTACTGAACTAGAAGGACGCACTGGTTTCATAAATATATTTTTATTCAAATGAAGTACTTCGAAGTAGACTTTGAGCAGGATGTTGTGGATCCAGTGAACGTGTGGGATTCACATCTAGTTCCATCTGATTAAGAATACCGAACTGAAACTTCTGATAGGACTCTTCCAATTTCTGCAATATCAACGCACGTACGTTATCTCTACAATCTTTATCCATAAACGAAATTTTACAGGCAACAAGTCCTAGTAACCAGTCTCGCTGATACTACTAAAGGGTTCTCTCCGGATGTTTTGGGCTGGGGAAAACACTGACCTGTCTACCAAGGCGGTGCATTATGTGCTCATTTACCAGGGATGGAAAAAGAATGATAGGTGATTTTTTGCGTGGGTATAAATGATCATGACTCCTCCCCCCCCCCCCCCCCCCCAAGTCGGGGCTCAGCGTTGGTACCACGCTTTGGAAGCGCCATGTTAATTTCATCCCTCGTGCTTCCAATTCCACAACCTCAAATGTCAATTTTGAAACCCCCCTCTACTGAATGAGTATCTGCAGTACAAGTTGCACAGCGGTTTTAGTCACGTACGCCAGACTTGTTCGAAGATGCCGCCATTGGATAACTTCGAGGACTTTATCAACAATCAACGTCTCGATTTACTAGAAAACCTGAAGGAAATGGAAACTCAGCTATTAGGTAGAAACATTAGAAAGTTTGCCGGCCGATGGCTCCCAAGATCTCTCGTCTGTCTTCGACTGCTATCTTTCATTGGAGGCAAATACCATGAACATGCTGGTGAAACTGGATGAATTTGAGGAGAAACTGAATTTGAGACATTGACTGTGCATTTTTCTATTTAAAACGGCTTTTTTAAGAGCCACAACATCCATAAAAGCTTTGTCCAATGTCCAGATTTGATTTGAAATTTTATTATTTTATTTCATTTTTGGCTGGCAAATACCGATCACCGGCCGTTATTTCCATCCCTGTTTACAAACAAACCTAGATTGTCGTTATTGACAAAATTATAAAAATATCAGGTTTCACTTAAACAAAATACGTGACAATAAATGAATTGCTCGGTCATCAATGTACATGCATACATGTTTTCGTGAAATTAATAGTATTGGGATATAAAGTTGTATTAAAGTTGGTTACTCACACATTGCTTCGCAGTTCTTTTTGATAAAAATCAACACTCAAACAAAGCAACAATATGTCACCAACCTTGGCCTCTTTTTCCAGGTGATCAAACAAGGCTTTGCTTTGAGCTATCATAATCATAGTGCCACTGGTTTCATCCATGTTGCTGTCGGATGGTATCCTGTGACTCTCTTGCTGGGTTCCCTGTGGTGACTCAACCACACTTGGTAATGTTTCCACGCTGTTGGTCAATCATTGACAAAAGCAAGACAAAAGGTCAAGGATTAAATCTACAGTAAATTGAACAAACTCACTGCACTCACTGCACTCACTAAGGGAAAGAGTTCACCGAGTTAGTTCTTCTTCTGTCAAGCTCCATGTCGAGTACTATGAACAAACAAAGACATGAAGATGTTAGAGCGTATGGCATGCATGACGCCAGAAGAAAGCACCTAACCTAAACGTATTAGCGTAACAAAGTTATAGATTGACAGCAATCCATTTCATGACATTGGAACATCTTGAGCAACCTCGTTCCCAGGGTCTTTCTTCTTCTCGCCCCCCTGGAGCGAGAGAGAGAGAGAGAGACCCTGGCTCAGGCTGGTCACGTGTCTGGTGGACAATTATAATCCTAAGGAGGGGTAGACAGTATTTGTAACGTTTTCTTGTTTTCTGTACAGTGGCTAGGCTCGTGCTGTGCGCGACTGTTATTGTTTCGTTTCAGCTGTGGCTGTGAAATAAATATGTTCCATGTTCCATAACCTCTTGTTGAAAATAGGAATCTGTCGTCCACTATAAACAACATTTATTTATTTATTTATTTATTATTTTGTTATTGCAAGATATATATAAAAGACGTAAGCAATTCTCTGTGATTATAGCAAGACCCGGAATAAAACAGATAAAACATCCCAGGCTTATCGTCAACCGAATAGGGATGTTATGAAATCTCTTTGGTCGTAAAAAGTGCTTCATTTTTGCTGTTTATGTTATGCCTGCCGTTTATAACTGAATAAATAGGGACAAAAGATCTTGACAGCTTATAATTTTCGAACTGAAATAATATGAACAAAGCCCTAAAATTGAAATAACGAAACGGTTCAGTCAAACGATTCAAACAAAAGCGAATAAACAATGCGCAAGGATAAAATTGTTGCTCAAAAATTCACAAGTATATAAATTAACAATGTATAGACATTCAAACGACTGGAACTGGTGAACATTGAACTAAACAACATGCCTCACACACGAAGAATAAAAGCTATCATTGTCTTCTCTCGATCGTTTCCTGTTATAAAAGTGACTGTTGATCAGCGTGGCAAACATTGGTTCCGTGGCGGTCGCTTCTCAGTTCTTGCTTTGCCATCGCCCGAGCACAGACGGCAGCACTTTAATGGGCCTTTCGAATAAAGCTCGAAGATCGCCTGTTAAGCAGTATGTAGCGATAATTCATCCCAGTCCGGAACAATGCCATAAACAAGAGCGCGAGCTTAGCGGCGTCAAGTAATGAAATTGGATTGCATTCCGCAGCAAGTTCAAAATTAGCTTTACTGCGGTAAATCTTTAAGCGCCGTGACAATTCCTCTGATCCTAAAGCAACTTACACTTTTAGAACCGGACCATGTGGATATGTTTTCGAAGTCTGTGGATGACCGCCGCTTCATATTTGTCGCGAGCCGCCGAACGCTTTTGCATTTGTTTCGCAATGCCCAGCTAGAGCAGACAAATTTCACACTTTGCCGCCCCTCCCCCGTGTCCTTTAATTGGAATCTCCCAGATTCTGGGAGACACGTGACCAGCCTGAGCCAGGGTCTCTCTCTCTCTCTCTCGCTCTAGGGAGCGGGAAGAAGAAAGACCTTGGGAACGAGGTTGCATCTTGAGCAAATGTGGAATTGAACCGGGTTCTGTATATCTAGCATTTACCTTATTCTTTCTAATTTTCGCGAAAATTCGGGAGCTGTATTTCGCAAGTATTAATTTTCGCGATCCAGTGAAAAAGTAAACAAAAGCGTATTTAATTTCAAGATTTTGCCATTTTTTTAATCTCCCAACCCTAAAAGAATTTTTACAAAAAAAGCTATACAGAACACTTACCGAGAGAAATATCAAGAGTTATGCGCTTTCTACTTTTACGAGGTGGCGTCGTCAATGTTGAGGTTCTTGAGTCAAAGGGCCGAAGATCTCCTTAACCTTTATAACTTATGTATTATTTTCTTATACAATGAAATATGGTATTAAAATTCGCGATTTTAATTTTCGCGCTCTCTTTTTTCGCGAGTATTAATTTTCGCTATTTTTTTACAAAACGCGAAAATCGCGAAATTTAGTAGGCGCGAAATAGCACTGCGCACAAATACTATAAATAGATCACGTCTTATGAGACCCCCGCGCGACTCCGACAAACATTGGAGCTCGCTGAAGGGAAATATATGCGGGAAAGCCATAGCGCAAACACAAAGATACATATAAATCAGAAATAACACAGTTTACGCTTCCCAAAAGAGTGAAAATGGTTAGCACTAAGCATTGCTGTTGGGGTGAGTGTAAAACCGACTCAAGATATCCGGATAAATGGCCAAAATCGCGAATGGAGGTCGAGAAATCTGGGAAGAAAGTGTTCATTCCCGAAGCCTTCACAAGGTATCAAAAAGTGCAAGTGGTGGATCGTGTCTTGTTCTCGGCAGTTCTGCACGACTCTTACCTCGTGTTTTTAATGCCATTTGCTCCTTCAATATGTTTTGAACGGCTATTCTACATTTAGCCGTTTGTTAAAGACGATTTTAGTGAAGACTGAGGCCCCGTCCACACGTATCCGGATATTTTTGAATCCGCAACTTTTTTGTTACGGATTAGAAAATATTCGCGTCCACACGTAGCGTATTCGAATCGTATTTGCCCGAATTCGCCGGATACGTGTGGACGGAAGGTCAATCCGCAACAAAAAAGTTGCGGATTCAAAAATATCCGGATACGTGTGGACGGGGCCTGAGTAATAAAACTCTCAAAATCCGCGTGCAACGGACTAGAGGTCAAGTCTGTCGGTTGTGGTTTCCCGTGGTGTTGCGCTTGTTGATTTTGACCTCATTTTAGCGTCCTTTTTTTGCCTGGCGGTTGGTGTGTTGTTTTCACCATTAATATTGGCATGTAGATTTTTATGTAGGAAAGGTTTGAATTTCTCTAAGTTTTCTCTCTGAAATATCGGACACGATCTGAAATGATCTGTTGGCCGTGAATGTCTAACGCTGGGCCCAGCTATTTTAGTTTTGTCTTTGCAGAATTTTAATTTTCAGGATCCAAGCTTTATAGCAGAGAGAGTTGTAGCTTAATAAGCTATTCAACTTGTAGAGAGTTGAAGTTTGTCTCAGTCAAGACTGTAATTTTCATAAAGCTTCCATTCGCTACGCATTCGTACGGGAGTCCAAAACTTTCGACAATTTTCGATGTTATTCTTCACTTTTGTTGATCCACAAAATCGAAGTCCGCGTACGGGTGCCGTACGAATAGCCACTGCGTTATTCTAAAGGCCTCCGTTGGCAATTTTGACAGTCTAGCGACTGATTCGTTTATGCCACTATTTCATTCAGGCAATCAAGCGAAGCGAAACCACACTGTTGTTTCCTTTCAATTCACTATTTTCTTTTATGGCTTTTAAGGCGAACCATTTTCCATCATCAATGCTTGAATCGAGAGTACGATGACCCCTACTAAATATGCAATCTTTCGTGCTCCTCAAAAGTTCCTCGCGTTTTCCTCCCTGTTTCAATCCCCTGCACTTCAACCACCTTTTTAACTGATCCACAGTATAATATTATCGTTCTCTCTCAAATTTCGAGCCCGGAACGCCGTCATCTTCGGTAAACACCGTAAAAGATCGAAATGAAGTGCTCGCGAAAGACATGATCTCACCTACCGCTCTGCAAAAAATGGCACATGGAACAATTTGGTCGTCTGAGTCACGCAGGGGGTCTCTATTTTTGTGACGTCATTTGTGCGCAGCGCTATTTAGTGAGAATAAGCACACCAGATAATAGTGTAGAACCTAGAACGAATGGTAAATAATTTTGAATTCCTTGCTTTCTCGTAAGGTGAACTTGGACAACTGCTTGTGCTATAACTGAACAAGGTGGTTTGAGAACCATCATCAAAAAAACTCTCAGTTGAGTACTTCTTCTGGAAAAAGCAATAACAATACCTAAAACATTTTGATAAAACAAACAGTAAAATAAGAAAGTTACAATGAAGCTTATATCTGGGGAATTTAATGTCAGTACCTTGCTGAGTTTGTTGTAAAGTGAGTTTTAAGTCAGCCACTTCTTGCTTCAGTGCAGACTGACTCAACAGCACTTCTTCATAAAGTTGCTGATACTTTTGTCTTTTGTGACACTTGAAATGGATTAAAATTAAAAGTACGTATCTAAGAACTAGGTCAGTGTTCAATGTAACCGCAATAAATAACACAGTCAACTCTCTCAAAGCGGATACCCCCAAAATGCAGACGACTGCCTGAGGCGGACATCAGTGGTTGGCTGATCCTGGCCAAATTTCACTTGTTTGTCTGTATAACTAAACTCTCTCCAAGGCAGACAGCTAGAACTGGTCCCGAGAGTGTCCGAGACCTGTCTTATGTCAAATACTGCACCCAGTTACACATTTCACGCATTTTATGATTTTTCGCTTAGGTCTATGGAGATTTGCCGTATTCATCTTGTAGCCATGATATGGCTTCGAAGGGAATTTCTCAAGGCTGAATTAAGGTATTAAAAGTGGAGATAAAATTGACTTTAGCCGCTTGATGTCGTCTTATAATTCCTTTGGTCATGAGCAAAATTTGTACTACAGGTTCAGACCTCGATATCTTTTCGCGTCGTTTTTTTAGAGCCAAAACGATAGGTGCTGCCCACTCAACACAGCTGACAAGCTTCTTTTAGTCGCACAGGTATAAAACGTCCTTGTGTCAGGGCGATATTCAATTAACAACAACAAAAATCAATCAATTATGTCTTTCATTGTTATTGTCCAGAAAGTAACTTGGGGTGCGTTCGAATGAACGTATTCCGGAATAAGAATACGAAGAATGGTCACAAAAAAACCTCATTTTTAGGGATTTGGGAGCCACTAGAAAACTTGACATCTCTCAGCCATAGAATAAACATGTTTTGGCAGATTTATACTGCAAGTGCGCATGACCAAACAATTCACAGAGACTAATCTGTTTATTCTTATTCCGAAATACGGTCAATCGAACAACTCCAGAATTCCACGAGTAGATTTGTCGACACTTTACGCTCAGGATGTGTTCACTGAGGAATTTCACTTAAATACTGACAAGTTACCCTCTGGTAAATCAGTAGATAAAAGTTGCATTTCAAATAAGTTTGAAATATATTCGGTTTGTGTTTATAGACCCTTTTAATAAATACCAGAATGCATCACATTCCGCTATCGATGTCAAATGTATTCTTTTGAATTGCAAGAGAATTCAAAAGGATATGTTTGACGTGATTAGCGGAAAATGATGCATCGTGGTATTTATTAAAAGTGTCTATAGAGTAGATTTTTAATTATCGTTGACTATTCACCGCGTCATTTTGTCTCACACACTGAAGCATAAATCATACCTCATCTTCTAGCTGGGAATCCATCTTCTTTTGCAATTCTTTCCAAGACTTCTCTTTTGATTTATTGCTTTTATCCGCTTGTTTAAGTTTATCCCGTAAATGTAGCTAATAAAAATAAAAACGGTTACTTTCATTAATGTTACTGTTCCGATTAATTGATCCTCAAAATGGTGTCTCCGAAATTGGTTAATAATAACTTATGTAGAATAAAGACCACCAGACACATTTGGCGTTAAATAGGGGGACACCGCTCAGTGATTGGCGCGACAAGCGACTTACACGTGACCTTTTAAAGCCTCACTTAATTCTTCTGGCACTACGACCTAGGCTAACAACGCGCTGCAGTGGCAGCACACCTAAGGCCAGCAACGCGCCACTCTGAGAAGAGTATTGGCCGGTCTAAAACTGAACTAGAGCGCGACGAGCTAAAACCTAGGCCAGCAAGGCGCAACAGCGGCAGCACTATGAGCTGAAACCAAAGGTCAGCAACGCGCAAACATAAACAACTAAACAACCTGTTGCGCCTCACCTATCTAACCAGCGGTGCCAGATCAGACCAGAATATTGGCAGGTCGCGGATACGATAGAATAAATAAGTAAACTAAGATTGAGGAAGTCGCTGCGCAGACTTAACCGAACGCCACCCCCGATAAGTGGCCCCAAGTTTATTGATTTAACAAAACGAAGGCAATAGACCGTTTTCATAATTATGTCACATACTACAACTACCAGCATTCCTTGCGCACAGCGTGGGAGTCTCGCGCGAACCTTCGCGCAAAATATGTGACCTTTAGCGGAATGTCTCTCAGACTTTCTGAAGAAGACGTGCCTGGGGCGTCATTTAACGGAAAAGAACCAGAAGAAAAGTACTTTGTTGTTTTTTAGATAAGCTGAGTTGATTGAAAAGCCTTGTTTTCAAGATCACATGAGTTGGTTTTCAATAAGATTTGTAAGAACTTTTAAAAAGAATTTCAAGCCATAGTAAGTATAAGGTAAAAACCGTGACTGAATGCCAAAAACATAGCTTATAATATAAGTTTCTTATCTTTGCGGCGCAATGTGTTTACAATTTCTTTAATAATGACTAACATTATTATAAACAGTATTTCACAAACCGAGGTTATCTACGAAAAGTCTTCCTATTATAAAACAGCGATAGACTTACATAAAATACAGCTATAAAATGGCAGAGAATCGTGGAGTTCAATTCAGAATTGAAAAACAAACTGAACAAGTATGTGATCGACTGAACAGGGCGAAAAGCTGTCCGATTTGAAAGAACTACCATCAATGCAGTCTTACAAAAACTAAAACATTTGGCGGGGACACAAATAAACGTTAAAGAAATCGTTACCTGCACTGGATGTGGCTGTTTCAGTCTACTTTAGCACCAACCTTTCCAAAAACCATGTTTTTCAAACGTTGAATTGTTTTTGTTGTTGTTTTGACATCGACCATTCGCTATAAAGAACCCGTATCTTTAGACCAAACATAAGCTGTCCTTTCCTCAATTAACAGCGGCTTTTGAGCTGCAGAGAGAGTTTCTGTTCCAGTTCATAAATAATTTCTCCACAGAGTTCGACAAAACTCGCACTGATAACAGCCCAGGGGTCCGTTTCTCGAAAGTCCCGATAACTTTTCGGGCCCGGTAAGCTATTTTATGCGCGCAATGTTTAAAATTTTGCTGGTTGTGAAGCCTAAGCAATAAAATTCCGAGTTGACGAAACAAGTCGGGGTGGTTTGTAGGATAAAAACTACACTTCCATTCTAGAGATTCTAATTTTAAAACATAGCTCCGGGCCAGGGGGGGCTGGCAGCTACCTTTGATCTTACCGCTAATAAGGATTACATGATTGCCCGAGCAAAAAAACCTGTCAATCACGCGAGACGCGTAGAGAGCATGCGCAAGAGAAATATTTTTTGCCGGGTCGACTTTGTTGACATTCCGCCATATTGTATTGCGAGGCATTCATGCATACAAAAGAATGAATTCCCCGTTAGTGATCGCTTTTCTTTTGTTGTCATTTCTTTGCAAAAATACAGTTGAAAAAGCTGGTGATCTACTGGATTCCACTGATGGTCATTTTAATGGAACGAATCGCGGGAATGATTTAATAGCTTTCAACACCCACTTGACCTCGGTCAGCTCGGTGTTGAATGTCACCTTTCGACCTCACCGGCTGTGTGTTCTACAAACAACTGAGAAAGAACTTCAGCATGCAAGATTACTGAGCGGATTAGCAGGTAGAAGGATTGTGAGATTAGAGACCTTATTTTCGCGGTCAGAAGTCGATAAAGGTAGCCTGTTTAGGAGCTTACCAGCGGACCACCATTTGTGTTTTCGCCGGTTGAGGAGGAAATTGTATTCTGCAAACCACAGATTGTATTACGTTGAAACTTCACGCCGGGAGAAAAGAAAATTACGATTTTCTTTTATTCGTAGCCCTGAAAGAAACGGCGAAGTTTTAGGTGAACAATTTCCCAAGGAATTTCTTCCTGGTATTTGTGAGTTTACATTAAAGTACTTTAGAAATGTTGTTTTCGTTTTATTACTGGAATGCGTAATTACACATGAACTATGTCACCGAGTACTTCCTTTGCTGGAGTTATCAATTGCATCACTTATAAGCTTAACATGCTCTTGTTTTCAAGCCATCTGCAAAAACTTTCAAGACCAATCGCAAAAGAAAAGGCTTCTCGCATTGAGAGAGTTTTTGGATGTGAAGATTTTGGAACTTGAAACCCTAGCGTATAAAGATAAACTAAGTGAGGATGAATACTTCACTTTAATAGTAGAGTTACCTGGTTTACACGGGTTTCTAAAAGAACTTAAGCAAATAGCAAACAGCATGCATACCGGTTTTGCAAATCTTCTTTCTTTAACTTACAGTACCAAGCTGTGCTCGATTGAGAAAGCAATGGCCTTTCACCAAGTGTACATTTCCAACAAAGTTGCATGTGACTGTCTGAAATCAAATTGTTTATCGCAAAAAGAGTACGAACGTTTGTTGGGAATGTCTGGTGAAATAGAAAGCTTGGAGTATCAGTTTCTGTCCCTGGTCTGTTCAAGGTCGTGTAGAGTCAAAGAAATCCAAGCTCTTTTTCTTAACAGCCAAAAATTTATAGAGAGGTTGAGTACTGTAACAGCTGGCGAACTTTGCAACAGTGCTGATAAAGTAAGGTCAATCCGTAAATCATTGCATATGCGCGCTGAAACACTGGAAACAAAACTGTCCCTTCTGCTTAAAGAAAAGCCAACTGATCATGGTACTCACTCTGCTTTGGACAAACCTTGCACAAATGACATACAAGTGAATTGCTACAGGCATGGCGGCGGGAAATTGTGTTGTATTGCTGGGTGTGGAAATGGTGCTGGTCTGCATTCTTTATCTCATTTACAAGGGGTGTATGAAATAAAAGCAGAAATAGAGAATGACTCATACTTTCTCTATGTCTGTGACAGTCACTTTCAGAATGCCAAATATATTCACCCTTTACAAACCATGGAACTTCCAGAAAGTCAAGTGCTGTTTAAACAATTAACAAGATTAAGTTGCAGTTTGTGCCATCAGGGGAAGCACCTGTACATCCAAAACTCATGCCCACAACATTATGTTAACATTTTTGACAAAAAAGTTCAGGTTTCATGTGACACTGCACACTTCCTTAACAAAGATTCACGTTCAATGGAAGCATCAATCCCCAGTGATATTTATGTGTGTAAAGGCTGTTCAACTTCAATTCTGCTATCAAGATCAATTGAAATACCCCAAGAACTGCATTGTCCTTTGAGCCCTTCATTAAAGGGAATATACCATGCCATGGCCACAAAGTTTCTTCATGGAATGATGGGTTGGAGCATTTCATTTGACAATCCAAATTCTATCAAATTTCAGTTCTCCCCTCAGAGATGTGAAACACAGAACCACAATGAAAGGCTTCTTAATTTGTTTATAAATGATTCTCATTCAGAGCTGTGTTATAAAGTGTACATTTTGAATTCAATGGTAAATATTGGTGGATCACTTGGGAAAGTTGAAAATCAAACTATTGCAAGTATTTGCAGGCAATTGTATACTGCTTTAAAGAAAACTGAACATGAGAAAATATGTTGTGGAGTATATGATCCTAATATTTTACTGTGGGCAAAACAAAAGATTGGATCACCAGAACCCCCACAGTTCATTGTTGACTCGCAGTGGATAATACCTGTAAAGAAAGGCAGTTCAACAGAGTTTTTAAGGGAGACAGTAAGGAAGGCTAAGGTGCTGTGGGATGGTGCAAGTCTTCAAACTAATCTTGAGTGTAAAATCTTGGTGAAAGAGGGGAGCAAGTCTGGCCGTTGCGAAGCATGCCAGAAAATGCTTGATAATTCTTTAAAGAGGCATAAGGTACCAGTGCCAGGAACTGCAGAAAAAGCAACTAAATCAAATAGCAAAGTAAAATTTTCTGCGCTGTCACCATCACAACTACTTGATCGTGCACGGAATTTAAGCAATGAAGTCAGAAAATTGAGCCGCCAAAACAAGGCTCTAAGAATGATACTGAAGAAACAAAAACAGAAGCTATGTATACCTAATTTTCAACCAACCTTTGATGAACTTTCAGATATGGTAAATTTTGCTGTGAGGAACAAGCTGCTAGTAGAGGGATCTATTCTGTATTCATTTATGTTGGATGCTTTGTCCCAACTGAAATTGACCCAGGACCCTTCTGGTGATGTGTCATCCACAGAGAATCAAAAATCTCCATCAAAACCGAACAATATGCGCTGGGACCCCCTCACTATTAAACTTGCCATAAGTCTGTCAGTTAAATGTAAACAAAAGGGATATGAGGCTGTTAGGAGGTGGCTACCCCTACCATCATGGCGTTTAGTTCAGGAATACAGAAACATGCAAACCTCAGCTGATCCAATTGACATGACACAATTACAAAAATGCTGGGGTGAAATTAAACACCGTGGAGTGTCTAATTTGTTTGGTCTACACTGGGATGAAATTGACATTCGAGGGGGAGTTAAGTTGTGTAGACGAACTGGTAAGCTAATTGGTTTTGAAGATTTTACTCTACCATCAGAACTGGATAATGTGATCACATTAAATGATGAAAATGATGAATTCCAAGATGAATCAGCCTTTCCTCTGGATGATGAAGATGACAATCCTAGTGACAGTGATTCTTCCAATTCCTCTGACTCTGATTCTGATTCACTTAGGAACCCCCAAAATAAGGTCGCAAGACAAATATGCCAGTTTTTTTTAACCAGTCTTGAGGGCGATTTTACCTGGCCAGTTGCCTCTTTCCCAGTTTACAGTGTTACATCTGAAAAGCTGAACAAACACATGGTCTGGTCTCTAATTAAAGCACTGGATGGGGTTGCTAATGGTGGGATCAAGGTGGTGTATGGGGTTTGCGATGGAGGCCCCTGGAATTCCAAATTCTTTAAGACGTCTTCAAAAAAGGCATCATGGGTTAGTCAAAACAAAGTAAGTGGAGGTGATATCTACTGGATATCAGATTACCCACATATGATCAAAAAGCTAAGAAACTACATGCATAATCCTAATTACAACTTAACGCACAAGGAAAGCAGTATACAATGGGATCATGTTGCTGCTGTTGCTAAGCAAGAACACACACTGCTGACAAGCAAGCATATTTTCATTGATTCCAGAAGTAAAATGAAAGTAAAGTTTGCTCGAGATGTCCTTTCAGAATCAACTGCACTTGCAATGGAAGATTCTCAGTTCCCTTACAGCAAAGTTGAAACTTCATTCACCCGTGACTATATAAGAATGTGTGACAGGCTTTTCAAAACAATGAATTCAGTATCTCTTAATTCTAACTACATGCAGGAGCTCCTGTCTGTACTTGTTTTCTTCAAAAGATGGCATGATGAGATTGAAGACAAAGTGAAAAGATGTACCACCAAGGAAGACAAGAAGGCAACACGAAAGCAGTTTATTCCTCTTAAGACATATAATGATCTCCTTGTCTTGATTCGTGGTACAATTGGTCTCATTGGCTATGTGAAAATAAATTACCCCCACATTAACATTGTTCCTAAAAGTCTTTGTCAGGATGACGTAGAGAACTATTTTTCACTTGTAAGGGCACGGGAAGTTTCACCAACAATTCAGCGATATATGGAAATTCGTCAAACACTTGATATTGACTTCAGTATAACTCAAGAACTTGGTCTTTTAGATGGTTCATCCACTTCATATGAAGGTCCTGCATTTTCACCACCACCCCTCAACCTATCAAAAAGTCAAAGCAAGAAGGGTAAGTCTGAGGAACGTGTTGACACAATATGTACTATGCAACAAATGCTTGAACACAATATGGTAAACTGTGAAGACATCTTGAAAGGAGAAGGAAGTTTAGCTTTGCCAAACTACAGTGAGGACCAGAGGAAGAAACTAGAAAATCAGTACTTAGAGATTATTTTTATAATAGAACAATCTTTACCAACAACTCTTATTAAGTCTACCCATTTAATACTTGATTCTCTGGCAGATCCAGAAAATCGTTCTTATGTCATGAACTTTAATATACTTCTGGACCACAAGTTGAAATCGCAATATTTCAACCTTCGAAGCTTTGACAAGGACTCCTACAATGCTGCATGGACACAACTTCTTCTTGATAGAAATTTATTTCAGTGGTGGGCATCCCTATGCAATATCATTTGCGGGGGAAGAAAAAGCACTGAAGAAGCAATGGAACTGTACTTAAGAAAATTTGTTAAACGAAGATGCGTATATCACTTGACGAAAGAAGGACTATCCCCATTGTCTGGTCACACTGCTGCTGTAAGATCTAAATTGGCAAGAAAATCTCTAAAAAAAAACAAATCTAAGGAGCCAAATCCCACAGACATTTGTAAGAGGTGTAACATGATTGGACACTGGGCAAAAAACTGCAGAAATGAACCAGAACCAGAGTGGCTTGCAGAGCAGGTATGTTTTAAATGTGGAATACGTGGACATTTGGCAATACAATGCAAGAGCAGTAGCAAGCCCATATCTACTCATACAAAGGGCAAAACAAAACACATCAACTTACCTGCACTTGTTTGTTTGCTTGAAAGTGAAGACCTTGCAAAAAATCAAAAGTATCATGCACTAAAAGATGATCCACCATCTGGAATTGCTGATGTACGTCCATACCTTAAACAGCGTTCAGATGCCTGGAAAAAAGCCAGGAAAAACATTCTTAATGCAAGCAAGGCAGGGGTAATCACAGGACATTTTGGTCTTTCACAGGTCCAAAACTATTGGAAAAGTGCTGTTCAAGGAGAGGAAAGTGATGATAATGCTAGTATAAGTGTAATGCAGAAGTTAGCAATGGAATGGGGAAATGTTTGTGAGGACTGTGCCAGGGTATCTTATCTGAAATTCTTAGCTGAAACTTGCACTGATTATACTGTTTTTGAAACTGGTTTGTGGACAATAAAATACAGAGGTACAGAAATGTTTGGATGCTCCCCTGACGATATTGTTGTTCTAAAGGGCACTGGTATGCATGGTGTTAGTGGCAGAGGTATCGTTGAGTACAAGTGTCCATTCAAAGGAGGGTATCCTTCACACTATAAGCAATTACCAGCAATTTATTACATGCAAATACAGCTTAATATGAAAGCAGCAAATGCTGACTGGTGCCATTTTGTGACCTGGACCCCACAGACAACACGAATATCTACAATACAAAGGGATGATGCTTTTATAGATGAATTGTTAGAGTCAGTACATCAACATTTCTGGACCTTAAGTGCCCCACCAACATCCATTTCCACACAGTTAAATGAAGTTGAAAGAAAAGCCAAGGACCAATCTGAAAAAACAAAAATGGTTTCTGAAATGCAATCCTTGAGCAGTGTGTCATCTATTCATCACCTTTCAATATTTAGTCCTGCTGACATTGACAACCAAGTTGCAAAAGAAAAGTGCCATCAATCACAAAAGCCAAATAACCAGCAAAAGCACGTCCTTCACTGCTCAAAATGCAAAAGGCCACTTGTCATTTGCAATCAGGACAAATGTCCAGAAAAAAAGAAGAGCAGCACAGCACGGAAGTCCCTTTTTCATGACAAACCCAAAACACAGCCCAGATCATTTGAACAGTCTCATGTCTCTTTAATGTTCACATCATACCTTAATAGATCAAACAATATTGCCAACTCCTGTCACCAAGATGCACTTTTAGTTGTTATGGCAGCAATTTCAAATAGAAACCCACAGTTTATCAAATCTTCAGTGAATCAACAGGAATCTAAAGCACTTAAAGCTTTAAAATCTGCATGGATTCTAAATGCTGATGGTAAATACCATGAAAGTAAAATGTCCTTATGGTTGTGGCTACAAAATGAAACTTGCAATGGTCGCATATATTATAAAATTGGCAATCAAAGTAGTCTAGAAGGAATTATTCATTCGTTACATCACTACATGAGTCCAGAAGAAAGAAACTTCTTTACTTTTGTGACATCAGTTTCAAGACAATGTTCCATTTTCAAGGACCACACATTCATCTCACGAGAAAAGAGGAGTGGCTCATTCAGAATTATAGTTGATGAAATTATTCCTGAAGATCACATAGATCCTTTTAACCTACAAAGTGCTGTCAGTTTGGTTAAGTATTTCAAACGTCACACCATGCCCAATGGATATTCTTGCTTATCTGGAGTGTGTGATTACCAAGAAGGAAAAAAATATGGGGATGTGGGCAATGGACACACCCATAAATGTGATAAACCAGCCACTCGTACAACAACTATAAAGAGCATACCAGAACTTGTTGTGTTAGAAATTTTTAAATCAGATGCATTACCACTGAAATGGGATCCCCATATTGACCTGGAGTTTCATGTGCTTCAATATCATTTCAAGTTGACTGGGTTAATATATCACAGTCAGGTGAGGGCTCATTATTGGTCTGAACTTTATGTGGACAAAGACAACAGATATGGTGTTAGCCCTGGCTGGTACTCCCATGATGGACTTGCAAATGGTGGGAAATGTATTAAAACTGGAAATCATCCCAACCTCCAAGTCAATGGACATCATTTAAGTTTAGCTTTCTTTGAAAGACAAAAACCTACAGAAAATACACAAACACCAACATGTACATCTCAAGTCACATACTCAAAACCATCAAGAACATGGTCACAAACTGAGGCATCTCCATCAGGAATAAGTCCCTTAGGAAAAAAAAGGTAGCTAGTAGGTTACCACAAATGTTGAATTATGTTGTTAACTGTTTTTTTTACATTGATCACTGCAAACGAATGAAGTTTGTGATTTAAACACACAAAATATTGTTAATCAGATATACATGTAAAAAACAGATTTCTTTAGTGACATCAATAAGCAATATTGATGAGCAACCAGCTGATCATCAAATAATAACTTTGAAGTCAACTGAATTGGGACAACAAAATCAAACTCTTCATTCACTGATTTGTTAATGACTGAATTGTTTCATTATTTATATATCAATAACTTCTTACACCACAAATTATTATTTATAATCCTACTGCAAGGTTCACAAATTTATTTTTTTTTTCATATTGACATGGGCAGTGGCTCTTTCAATCAGGGTAAAATTCTGCTTCACTCGTCACACATGCAAACAGAAATTCATGAATTTTTCATTTGTTTTGGATTGAAATTTTTGTGGGAATGTTTCTTTTTATGATTTTGGATATGGTAGATTGAATGGTATTTCTTGGAGATTTTTTTGGAGGGAGGTTCATGAATTAAATTAAAACTTCATCTGCACCTCCCTGTCACTATAAAATCTGAGCACACTTGGGTCCTGTATATTTTGTGCTATAACATGTTATTTTGTAATGTAATAGTCAAATAATTAGAGGATACAGTTTAACAAAGTTTAATGAGTTATCAGTTTGGGAGCAGTTTTAAAATACCCAGCCACTTATTTACACATCACTGAACATTTTGCAGAAGGAAGCATAAGAAAACAAAATGAGTCATTCTTAACCAATGAGATAAAATAAGTGGTTGGGTATTCTATCTAAAATCTAGCCTCATTTCATATAAATAGCACCAATGTAGGCAAGCTTAATAAACCATGGACATTTATGGATAAATAAATGTTTTGAGTTCAGTTGTGTTGAATTACATTTTTTAAAGCCATGCAAGTGATCAGGTCATTAAGTTCAATGCTTGAATACGCGCAATGCAATGTTAGTTAATTCAGTTTTAGGATAATTCAGACAATGGACAACTGCAATGTGAAAAAAATTATCATTGAAAAACGCCTTTAATGATCAAGTTCTTACCTCAAAATATCTTTTTAGGATCCAGATGCGAAGTAGGACTAAAAGGCGATTGAGCTTTCTGCGATATCCAACTTTGCTGCCACTCTTGCTTGAGTGCTCAGTACCTCGGCTCTTACTTCGTGTACTGGACACACCATCGACCGACATATTTCGTACTGCGCTCACAGCTCACGGTCTTTCCACAGCCCGCTCTACGGGAGCGTCGAGACCACCTTTTTGGGCTTTGTACGATGGTTGGCAACTGAATTCCCATCCATAGTCTTTCGAATGGCCAAGAATTTGTGCAAAAGTAAATTTAACGCATATTTAGAAGTGCGATCTCCGTAAGATTTCTGATTTCGGTGCTAAGATTTCCCCTCGAGGCAGGCCGCCATTTTTATTTTCATATTATTTAGTACTCAGTCTTACTCGGCCAAATTCTTTACTCGGGCAATCATATAAACTAGGTCCCAGGCCTCGCTGCCAGCCCCCCCTGCTCCGGGCCCGAAAAGTTATCGGGACCTTTGAGAAACGGGCCCCCTGCAGGGTGCGAAAATAAAGCTAACGGCAAACTTGCTCATTTTAGCTCGTACATGGCCGAAATCTTTCAGTTTCAATCCGCTTCAAACAACGTTTATACGAGGAAGTATAAAGCATCTGATACCATATTTCAAAGCCAATTATAAGAAGGCATTTTCACAAATTAAAAATGTACTTGTTCGCGATCGTTTTCTCCAGAACAAGCGGTTTCGCCGTGGGTTTGAACAGCTTTGCCGAGGAGAACAGCGACAAACGGCAACATTTTTCGCGCATTTTTTCGTTCAAGTCGTGTGATTCTCTTACTCTTTCTTCCTTTTTCTTTTATTCTTAGTGGTTCGCGGTTTGGTTTTAAATTTTAAATTTCTATTTTCAATTTCTACTTTCGTATCGGAAGTGGCCGCCATGTTTATTTTGCCAGTGTTCGTGTTTTGCGCGAAGGTTCGCGCAAAGATTCGCGCGAGACTTCCACGCCATGCGCAAGGAATGCTGGTAGTTGTAGTATATGACGTAATTATGAAAACGGTCTATTGTGACTTTGAACCTTTTACAATGCAATATATAGCTAGACAGTGTTCGTTGCCAAAGCCAAGGCTGAACCATATAATGTCCAGGGGTCAATTCAATAAAACTGAAACAATGGCTACATTCGTAAATTACACTTGTAAAGGTTTTATTGAATTGACCCCTGGTTTCACATAATAATGAGACATGATACTGATTTAAGGTATTTCGATACAGTTTTCTGGCGGTGATTTTTCAATCGGCTTTTTAGCAGTCTTTTCCAAGTCAGATCAACGTGAAATTTTCACTACTAACTAGTTTTGAATTGAAGTTTGGCAAGATATACTTTCTGGTAAAATCGATATTACCATGACAACGATAAACAAGAAACTTCGAAATCAATAAAAGTGAAATTTCGCATTGAAAATCCTACATTGACATCTTAAAATATGGTATATGGCATATATATTTTGCAAGAATAAAAAAATTCCGTTTGTTTGATTTCAAATATATTGCAATAACATTTCAAACCTTACTATTTGAATACTGGAAATAAACTGATCGAGAGTTAACACTGGTTTTGTGAAATTACTTCAAGTTAGTGTCAAAAAGTAGCCTAATGTTCCCTAGTGCGACCAGAAAAAAAAAACAATCTTGTGTTGTCTGATGGCACCAAAACAAAGCATAAAATATGACCTTCAGAAAGGAGGATCAGAATTTTATATCGCAACACAAAATGATCAAACACTTTCACGTGAGTGAAGAAAAAACTTATTTATGTTATATCATTCGATAATCATGGAAAAATAGTCAAAGGGAATGCAGAATAAATATTTAAATATACCATACTAGTAGTTGGGACGTTGGTGATTCGGGACCGCCCCCAAACGCCCGAAAAAACGCTTATTTTGAGAACTCCCGAACACCTATGTTTCCGTGCCCCAGGACTCATTGCATTCGTCCTGGGGCACGGAAACATAGGTGTTCGGGAGTTCTCAAAATAAGCGTTTTTTCGGGCGTTTGGGGGCGGTCCCGGATGCACCAACGTCCCAACTACTCCCAGTGCTTGTGAATGCTGGTCCCGGCACGAGACCACCAATTGAAGAAACCCCACCACCGCATATACCAACCAACATGGCAATGACACAGAGGCCCGATACGAGACCAGCAATTGGAGAAAATGAAATCCCTGTATATAACATGGAGGCTCAACGTCTTGACTTCAATCCAAGGAACCACGATTACTTCGGCAATTCGCTGCATGGTTATAAGATGAATGTCCCTGATGATTACCAAATCAAGGATCTGAATTCATTCTTCATAACTAATAAGGCGGTCATTCTACAGACAATTGCACGCGAAGTCACAGAGCTTGGCGGGGTGAAGGTCACTTTGTCATTCGATGTTCACTTTTCAATGGCAGGTGCTAACAATCGAGAAATGAATCACTTCTTTTGGAACATCAACCCACTGATTGTGACACATATCTATAAGCTGCGAGAGGAAGGCTTCCTAGAAGACATTGTGAATGGTTTTAAGGAAGAGATTGCTAGATGGCAGCAGTTGGGTTCTGGTTGGGTGGTTGATAAAATCAAAACCGTTTACCTTGAATTCGGGTTGTACAAGCCTATACGAGGCGGTACATTTATCCCAACACCATCAAAACTCAGGTCGAAGCAGGCAATCATCAATGTGAAGAACATAGACAATCAGTGTCTACGTTGGGCACTGCGATCGGCATTGTTCCCTGCCGAGGTGCATTCAGACAGACCAGGAAGTTATCCCATTGATGATGGTCTAGACTGCACTGGAGTTGATTTTCCAACGCCATTGAGTCAGATTACTAAGGTTGAACGTCAAAACAACCTTGCAATCAACGTTTATGGCTGGAAAAACAACAAGGTGGCTGTAATCAGAGTCAGTGAGCAAGAGGATCCCAATCTGCGAAGGATTAATCTGATGTTGCTCACAGACATACACACTTCGCATTATTGTTACATCAAGAGCATGAGCAGACTTCTACACAGTGAGTTCAATGTTGGACGTCGCATGCATCACTGTGACAGGTGTCTCCAACCCTTCTCTTCAGAAAGGGTTCTCACCGATCATCTATTCTATTGCAGGGGAGTCAAAGGCAGACCGGCACGAGTTGAAATGCCCAAAGAAGGCGAAAACTTCCTCCACTTCAAGAACTTTCAGAATCAGATGAAGAAGCCTTGGGTTATTTATGCTGACTTTGAAAGCATTGTCGAAAAAGTCCACGGCTGCATACCAGACCCCCAACAGAGCAGTACAACTACGACATCCATACATAAACCCTGCGGGTTCTGCATGTTAGCTGTTCGATCTGATGGGGAGACAAAGGGCCCTTACCTATACAGAGGAGAGGACGCTGTGCCAGTCTTTCTTAATAGCCTTCAGCAGCTGGAAGCAGTGATCAGAGAAGAACTACAAGACAAGGTACCACTCTCAATGACGAGAAAGGAATGGATTGAATTCAACCGCGCAACTGACTGCCACATCTGTAACAAGTCTCTCACCAAGAGGAACCACAGGGATGCCACTGAATTATATGATCCAAACACAGGAGAATACATGGGCTTTATTCATCGCTTCACCAACAAATGTTATCAAAAGGCATTCAAAACTTACATCAATGGCGAGGATAGTGAATTAGAAGAGTTCCCATTTGTTGGGCCAAGAAACAAATGGAAGCCCATCACAGAAAAATTATTCGAACAGGTCGACTGTCTTTTCTGCGGGGAGTCTCTAATCCAAGACTCTGTTCGAGACGCAGTCAAAGATCATTGCCACATTACAGGTAAGTATCGGGGTGCGGCTCACAGTTTTTGCAACATCAACTATTTCCGAACCAACCCGAAAACGGAAATAATCCCCGTAAACTTTCACAACTTGAAGGGTTATGATGCACACCACATTATGGGCGGAATTGCAAACATTCACTCCGATTTGACATGCATCCCCAACAACATGGAGAAATACATCTCTTTCTCCCTCGGCAAGCTGAGGTTCATTGACAGCTTGCAGTTCATGCAGTCAAGCCTCAGTGCCCTGGTTGAAGCAAACAAGCCAGAGTCCTTCACAATCACGGCAAGCTATATGGAGAACCAAGCCAAACGCAACCTTCTCCTGCAAAAAGGGATTTACCCATACGAATACATGGACTCATGGGCTCGATTCGAGGAGACCTCTCTCCCGCCTAAGGATGCCTTCTACAGCGAGCTTAAGAAGGAAGGCATCTCCGATAAGGAATACGCCCACGCGCAAAAAGTGTGGGAGGTATTTGGATGTAAGACGCTTGGAGATTACCACGATCTCTACCTCATGACAGATGTGCTTCTTCTGGCCGATGTTTTCGAGAACTTCAGAAAAACATGTCTGCAACATTACAAGCTTGACCCGGCACATTATTACACAAGCCCTGGCCTCTCATGGGACGCCCTTCTCAGGTATACGGACATCAACCTGGAGCTGCTCACAGATGTTGACATGCATCTCTTTGTTGAAAGAGGCTTGCGAGGTGGTATATCCATGGAGAGCAGGCGGTACTGCAAGGCTAATAACCCCTATCTTCACGATCACAACCCCAACGAAGAGTCAAGTTACATCATGTATCTAGACGCGAACAATCTCTATGGATGGGCCATGAGTCAGCCTCTCCCAGTTGGTAAATTCGCATGGTGCCCTGTCTTTCCAACACAACACCAGATCAGGAAGTGGAGGTCAAACAGAAAGATCGGTTACATCCTCGAGGTTGATCTTGAGTACCCCGATGAGCTGCACGATGAGCACAACGCTTATCCTCTTGCCCCAGAAAGTCAGGCCGTTCCTAAGGCATGGATGTCTCCATATCAAAGGGCCTTGGCAGAGGGACAGTCAGAAGACAAGACACAGAAGCTGCTCCTTACCCTAAACAAGAAATCTCGGTATGTGTTGCATTACAGAAATCTCCAGCAGTACCTGGATCTGGGAATGAAGTTGACGAAAATTCACAAAATGCTCAAGTTCGAGCAGAGGGCTTGGATGGAGCCATACATCTCCCTGAACACCGAGCTCAGAAAGAAGGCCACTTCCGATTTTGAGAAGAACTTCTTCAAGCTCATGAACAACTCAGTCTTCGGTAAGACAATGGAGAACCTCAGAAATCGAATCGACATGAAGCTTGTCCGATCGCACGAGCAAGACAAGATTAGAAAGCTTATCGCAAGCCCACTGTTTTCCAGAGCAACAGTCTTTGGAGCTAACATGGCGGGGATACAGATGCACAGGGAGAAAATCCTCTTCAACCGCCCAGTCTACACAGGCATGTGCATCCTTGATCTTTCCAAAACACTGATGTATGATTTCTATTACAAACATCTCAAGCTGAAATATGGTCCACGCGTAGACCTACTTTACACAGACACAGACTCTCTGCTCCTCGAGATCAAGACGGATGATGTTTACAAAGACATGGAGAACCTTCGGGATGAACTCTACGACACGAGTGACTATCCCAAGGACCATCCACTCCACAGCCAGCTTAACAAGAAGGTCATTGGGAAGATGAAGGATGAGTGCGAGGGGGTGCCCATCTCAGAGGTTGTGTGTCTTCGCTCGAAGATGTACTCTATCTTACTAGAGGACGACAAAAACATCAAGAAAGCAAAGGGCACCACCAAGGTTGTCACAAAGAAAGAGATTACCCACCAGAATTACAAGGAAGCTCTTTTCGATCGGCGAGCCTTCAAGCATGGGATGGACAGGCTCCGAAGCAAAGGCCACCAAATCTTCGGTGAGCACATCACCAAGATAACACTCTCGCCCTTTGATTCAAAGCGCTGGATAAAAGACGATGGTGTCCATACGCTTGCATATGGTCACAAAGATACCGGAGGCAACTGAGTGCCCGGTGGCACAACCATCAACTCCTCACGCACAAATCCCCGTTTGGGTCCGTCGTACAGATAATAGACGGCCGGCGCATCTGGCTTGGTGACAATTCTTTGTATTTGGTAGACTTTCAAAGACCAGATCGGATCAGTTGCCCGTCGACTACCCCCCTCAAGCTCACCGGGGTAATACAGATATCTCAAATTGACTCCATGAGGGAGCTTCTTTTCATTCACCCCAACTGGTCTCAAATATGGTGTCGCTGGCTTTGCTGAGGTTGCTTTCTCTTTTATCGCTTGCGCGGGCTTCTTGCCAGTGAGTTGAGTCACTTCATTGTTCAAGGCCGAGATAACATCTGGCAATCTTTTAACCCAAGCGGTCGACCGGCCAGAGGGTAGATTCATTTCAACTGCGTACTGGTAACCAAACAATCGTTCAGCCAGGGTTCTGTTGAATCTTTCAACAATCCCTTGGTCTCTGTGGATATCAACACGCCCACGGCGAATGGTTGTTTTATGGGCCCCAGTCTCTTTAGTCACAGCTCCCATAAACTCTGTCCCCGGATCGACTTGCAACAGTTGTGGCCATTTCAAAGGCCCACGCCTGTAAATACGTGTCAACGCCTTAGAAACTTCATCAGACTCTTTCGAAGTCAATGGCTCTGCTGCTTTGTAACGGCTAGCCACATCAACAACTGTCAAAGCATATTTGTAAACCTTTCGCCCATGGGGCAGTTTGTCGTGTGGCAAAAAAAGTAGATCTGCTTGATGCACTGCATTAGGGGTTTGAACATCAAACTTGGGTCGAGGGATGTGGCGCGGTGCGGGGTGATATACTTGCCAAAGGGCTTGTTTGACGAGCCATTTCTTTGCGACATCATCAGATACCTTGGCTGCTGCAGCTAGCTTTTTGACAGCGGCAAGGCCTTTCCAGTAGCCTTTGGGGCTGTAATAGATCTTTGAGAGTTTGGAGTCCATATATTATACATTATTGTTCTTGTTCATCTGCTTTATCCAGCAGATCAAAGAGATAGTCTCTGACAGAGGTATCTTCTTGTAAAGCTTTGAAAGCGTTGAGAGCTTCTAACGGAGTCGCGTTTTCGTCCTTTACAATCTTTACATTTTTTTGAATCTTTTCTTCATAGGACTCCAGCTCTTTTTCGATATTTTCTTTGCCCATCTTGAGAGCAATGCGTAAGTCTAGCCGGGTTTGTCTTTCCTCATGTAGCAGTTGGTGAAAGGCTTTACGTAATTTGAGCATGCCGTAAAACCAAAGCCAAGTGAGACTCATAGCTCCGGTGATGTAGAGGACTCCTTTGTATACATTGCTTTCGTGACCCATGGTTGTATATGTAAGATTTTTTTACAGAAGGCGATAGGCCGCATACCCACCTGCAAGAAGGGTGCCTCCAATAAACGCAAGTTCACCAGTCTGCTGTTGCTTGCTGGGCTTATAGAAGTCCGAGAACTCAGGCTCTTTATAATCTTTGATTTGTTTATCAGGTTGCGATTTATGCATTTGGTTATACAAGACCAGGGCTTGGTCAGTGGTTTGAAAGTTTTGGCTAGCTTGGTGTTTAATTCGATCGTTGGCTGCAATCCAGTCGAGGAGCTTAGTGCGGTCCTTCTGGTATTTGGCGTAAGCCGCTTGGTATTGTTCCAGAGCTTTGTCATGCCGGATTTTCTCATCCATTGCTGCCTTTCCGTTATCACCAGATAGATATTTCGCGAGATAATTGCCGCCAGTGAAAGCTGCAGCATTCAAAACAGCACCAAGGGCCATTATTGCAATGCTGGCCATTGTGGTTGTGTGTATACATATGGTTTTACATATTGTCTGGGAGGATTTTCTGGTCCTCGAGATATTTCTTCAGCGCGATGCTGCCAGCCATGACGGCTGTGAACTTGACGTAGTTCATCAAGCTTGCACTGGAGTTTTCTTTGATGGCCTTTTTACCAATCCAACCAATACCAGCGACAAGGCCAGTTATTGTTGCGGCGTCGAGGATAGACTTTACAAGCTTATTGTCAGCCATGGTTTGTGTGCAGTATACATATGTGTTTTTTTTATTCCATTTTTTTAAGTCCTTGTCTTACCGGAATTCTAGATGGGGGTTGTTCAGGTGGTGGGGTCGGTGTGTTTGCTGGTGTTGCTGGTGTATTTGTTTTGTGGCCAAGCTTTTGCATTATGGCTTCGCGTTGGTAATACACACCCATAAAAGAGACAATCAACCCTCCAACACCCAGAATATAAAAGATTGAGTTGCTGTTGGTGCCAGTTGTTGTGTTAGTTGTTGAGGGTTCACTTGTTGTGACACCACCAGATGGTGATGGTGTGGAAGCGGCCTTTTGTGCTTCGGCCATTTTCTTTGCTTCACGGGCCAGGCGGTTGCGCTCTGCTAGCCTTTTGCCAGAAGCAACACGGCCGGGGTTCTTTTCTGTTGCAGGCTTTGTTTTCGGGGCCTCAGAGGTAACGCGTGCAGGTGTTGGAGTTGGTGTTGGTGTTGGAGTTTGAGTTTCTTCAGGAATCGCCTCGAGTGGTGTGGTCATAGTGGGTATATATATGATTTTTGAAAATTTGGCCAGGTGTGCTGACAGGTTTCACCTAGGTTCCGCCCAGGTTCCGCTTTTGCATTATGGCTTCGCGTTGGTAATACATACCCATAAAAGAGACAATCAACCCTCCAACACCCAGAATATAAAAGATTGAGTTGCTGTTGGTGTCAGTTGTTGTGTTAGTTGTTGAGGGTTCACTTGTTGTGACACCACCAGATGGTGATGGTGTGGAAGCGGCCTTTTGTGCTTCGGCCATTTTCTTTGCTTCACGGGCCAGGAGGTTGCGCTCTGCTAGCCTTTTGCCAGAAGCAACACGGCCGGGGTTCTTTTCTGTTGCAGGCTTTGTTTTTGGGGCCTCAGAGGTAACGCGTGCAGGTGTTGGAGTTGGTGTTGGAGTTTGAGTTTCTTCAGGAATCGCCTCGAGTGGTGTGGTCATAGTGGGTATATATATGATTTTTGAAAATTTGGCCAGGTGTGCTGACAGGTTTCACCTAGGTTCCGCCCAGGTTCCGCACAGGTTCCGCACAGGTTCCGCCCAGGTTCCGCCCAGGTTCCTTCAAGGTCCCAGCCCAACTTCATCAAAGCCCTCGAGTGGATAACCTTCACTGTCTCTGCTTGGATGTGTGGGTTGTGGTTCCAATTCTATTAAGTCAGGCTTGTGATCAGGCTCTCGTTCAAACTTGACGTGTTTTGTTGTGATGAGAGCAGCATTGGCAAGTGCCAGCCATCGTCCGCATCTCAGGGCAAGACCTCCAGCAAGATTTGACAGCTCCTGGTAGATGATGTAATCATTTTTGAGTTCTTTCTGTAATTCCTTGACATCATCAAGGTCGACCACCATGCCAACTCCTTTGGACAAGAGCATTATGGCTGAATCAACTAGGGATTCTGTTGTCTTGTTGCCGACATAGGCCTCGTACCTTTTGATGTACTTGTCAACGTCCTTGTCTGAAAGGCGCTTCACATGATCGTGTGTAAGCTGCACGCCGATAGATTCTTTGGCCTTGCCGGTTGAAACAAGGATTGCCAGCTTCTCACGTTTGGCAGGAATGCCATCGTCACACACGAGACCTGTGGGAGGTGCGGTATCAGGGGCAGCCTCCAGCATCTGCATTACTTCGCTCAAGTCGACCTGGTCTTCAGCTGCTTGTGCCATCATCAGGGGTATATATGTGTGTTTTTTTAATTTTCGATAATTCTCTTGATGGTTGGTAAAAGAGTTTCAATCTCACGTATAAGCCCCGCCATGGTGTCTGGCATAGAATTCAACCGCAAGGGATATCTGTTGAGAAGCATAAGGCGCAGATTTTCCTCACTAGCGGTTTTGATAATTTTGTTTTGCGCATCAAGTGTATGTTTGTGTAATTCATCCAAAAGCTGTGAAAGCACAGTGAGCTTGTGTAGGCTGGTTGGTGCATCCATGGTATATATTTGTGTGTGTGTGTATTTAAATCTTGTACTCAATTCCATACGGGTACCTAAGAGAGAAAACCAGGTGGGAGAACTTGCGGGATTTGAGCCTTGCGATAAACTCTTTGTACTCCTCATGGGAGAGCTCGCCGGCATAGTCTTCGAAGATGGCCTTAGTTGTCTTGCTGGAGGGTGTGTAAAAGAGCACGATCGCTGCAATGTTATCACGATATGGCTTAGCTATGCTGGTGATCTGCTGTGTCAAGACCCACACGGATATGCCGTCATGCCTTGCGCTGAACCCCAGATTGACCAGCTGGCTCGTGCGGCCTTTGACATCTTTTGAGGCTGCGCAGTCATCGAGAATGAATAAAGTGTTAGTGCCTGTGAAAAAGTAGCTCGCCTCCTTCAACCAGTCTTCGATTTTATGCTGTTGGCAGATAATCACAAAGATGTGCGGATCGCGGTCCACGAAGCCATCGTATGTCTTGTTCTTGACAAATGTGGGGCAGAATAAAACAATGTAATCAAAACAACCCCTAAAGGGGCCGCGCAGTTGGTTTAGAAGATACTGTGTCTTGCCAGAGTTAGTGGGGCCCACGATTAGTGCATTGAATGGCAACTTTCTTGGGTCCATAGCCAGCGCCTATATTAGTTGGTTTGCAAACAATTGGTTCATGTGTGGGTGGGGAGGGCGCCTTTGCCAGAAGTCTTTCTATTTCATTGTATGTTAAGGGTCTGGTAGATGGCAGGGGAGCCGGCTTATCATAGAAGTTGATGTTGCTTGTAGCCATGGTATATATATGTGTATTTTAGTACTGTACAGATTCCAGCTGCCTGCTAATGATGTTCAACTGTGAGTCTGAGATGGTGAAGATGTGGCAGTTTGCATTTCCCGAGCCTGTGCCGTTTCGTTCAATCTCGAGTTGCACACCATCCTGTGTGTTGACGAGTCGTTGGCCGTTGCCGTGCAGAGCTGGGTCAGCCATGGACCGCAGGTCAATCCAGAGACCAAACTTGTTGTCTGTGAGATATTTGGTCAGGTTCATGTTGGGCCTGCCGCGCGTGTGAAAGTGTCGGGAGATTTCACTCCACATGTCAGTGCCGGCGATACCCTCGTTGTAGACCCTGTTTGGAACCCCATTTACGGTTACCTTAACTTTGGTGATGTCTGGATTGAAATAGTTCTCAGAGTCCCTTGCACCCGCAGCATAGGGGCTGATGAACAGCAAGAGGATGCCCTTGAGAGACCTGCGCTGTGGGTTTACCCGAAGATTCATCCGAGTGTCCCCGCTTTTTGAGAAGGGATGCACCCGATCTCGCATTACGAAGTCATAGGCGAACTCCTTGCCGCTAGTATAAGTGTTTGTTGCTTCATCAGCCAGCTCCTTACTTCTGATTGTCTCGTACTCCAGCTGGATGTTTTCCAACTTGTACACAAGCTTGCTTGTGTCTGAGCCTCGGACAACTTGGTTTGCGGGGGCTAGGGTTAGTTCGAAGACCAGATCATTGAATAGGGCCTGGGGGTACATGATTCCGTGATCAGTTAAGATTTGGTGATCCAGTTTGATGCGATACTTATTCTTGTATATTGTCTCCAGCTTCTTCTCTGCATCCACGCCGGAAGACTTCTTGTCGCCGGCATTAGAGCGGATCTTGCACAAATCCTCACTCTGGATGCCCTCCATAAGCATGTTGTCCCGCTCATCGGTTGATTTGAATAGGTCTTCGAAGATCTTATAGATGTCGTACCCAACTGTGTCCTCGACGGTGGTGGCGCCAAACTTTACAACGAGCCTGTCCACCAGGGCCCTAGAAACATTTTGCACGAGAAAGTTGTTAGCGTGGCCCCCGGCTAGGTTGATGTTAAACACAAGTGCAAGCGAGCCGGACACAAGGACATCATGCTCGCCCAGCTTGGGCACCGAGACGTACAGTGTCTCGCCGGGATTGGCCTCAGATGGGTTGAATGTGATGCGCTTAACGGTTCGCTCTGCCTTCATGGCACCCACTGTCTTTTCGCTGTGAGATGGAAGTAGATTCGGTTGCACAGCCATGGTATATATTCGTGTTTTTGAAAACTTATATTTATATACTCTGACCATGGCAGAAGGTGGATATGATATACCTGGCGAGAACGAAAACACCGGGCTTGACTGGGATATAGACCACGATGGTGACGACGACGAAGAAGAAGAAGTTGATACAACAGCCCCCTTTCAACCGGGAGCTGCATCCACCCCATATCCTGGCGGTGAAGAGCAGATTGAAATGCATACACTGCCTCGCGAACAGAGCGGTTTTGATTCTGAAGGCATCCCTCTGCTTGAAGGCGACTTCTTAGATGCAACGGAAAAAGCATCTAGAATCGATCAAGCTATGGACTGGCTTAAAAGCCGCTTTCCGAAAATAAATCTCAGACGAATAGACCCTATTGGTTTCGGTAAAAAAACAGAAAATATAGGCAGAATTGTTACCTTTGGGCCAAGGGGTGGCGAGAAGCCCATTTTCAAACAAGATGGGTCTGGCCTTCTTAAATCATTTACAGACAAGTTCGAAAGGGCTCTTGGCCCAAGCGCTGAAGAGATACTCGTTGAAGACAGAACATCAATAAGGGAAGAAGAACAAAGTCTGAAGGAGGCAGAAAAACAACTGAAGGAGACTGAAAAGGTTTTTGCAGAAAAACAACAAGCTTCAGAAAGAGTACAAAACCTCAGGGGAAGACTCGAAGAAACACAAGCTAGGCGTGAAGCTTTGGAACAGGATGGTGGTTCAAGACTTGAGAATGAAACCGAGATAAATAGACTGAAACAACTAGAAAAAAATCTTCAACGAGATCTTGAAAACGAGAAAAAAGAATTAGGGGCCCTGCAAAAAATACAAAAACAACGAGACCAAGAGCAGGCAAAGGCGGACAAAATCAGAACACGCCTTTCTGCGAAAACAAAAGAAAGAAATGCTGTCGAAGCAAGACTGAACTCCACCAAGCCGCTGGATGAGTTAAACGAACAAGAGGCCGATCTTTTACGACAAAATGAGGAAGACCGACGCGTGATAGAGGATGAGAACACTTCTCCCTCTGACAGAGAAGCCGCGGAAGCCCGAGTTGCTGAGCGAGAAGAAGAACTGGCAAGACTAAGAACACAGGTTCAAGAAAGAGAAGAAGCCTTGCCTTTGAGAGAAAGGGTCAAAAATATCTTCAAGAAATATGGCTGGACCCTTCAAGCAGTTGTTCTGGCTGCAGGTCTAGTTATAGGCGCTGTGACGATTGCTGCAATGAATGGCTTAAAGGCCGGCACCAAGGCTATTGGCAATGGGCTCAAAGCCCTAGGAAATAAGGTTGCCTCCATCTTGCCAGGCTTGATCGGTTCGATCGTGAACTTTATCTTCAAAACAGCCGGCCAGGTTATATCCTTCCTTGGCGAGCACGCCTGGCTGCTGATCCTTGCCGTTGTGGGCTTCATGATTGAAAGGATCACCAAGCGCAGGAGATAATTATCTCATCCAGACAAACAAGCCTGCCAAAGCAAGCGCACCCACGCCAATGAGCGCCTTGTTTACATGATGCGGCTCGATCTTAGTCTCTTGCGTTGTGACTGGTTTTGGTGTTGGTGTGGAGGCTAGTTGTGGTGTGGGTACGGGGGCTGGTTTTGGGTCTTTTGGCGCTATACCTTGTGCCTGTGTGGTCTGTTTATGTATCGGGTTCGATGGGTGACTGTTTGGTGGGTTTATTTTTGTTGGTCCCCCATCCATGTGGCGAAGGGAGGCTTTTTTTGTGGCAAGATTGACATCATTGTTAACACCCAGCTTCATCCCTTGCGTTGCCTCCTTGAGATTGTTGTTGTACCCCACCACGCTCTCTGTGTTGATAATCATGCGTGATGGCATGAGCCAACTTCCGGGCGCTGTCGCAAAGTCTAAGCGCACTTTCGTTGCTTGGATGGCAAGTTGATATCGCTGTACGCTTGTTGCGATGTCGTTCAGTATTATAGCCTCCTCTAGATGGGTGAGGAATACTCTCTGCGTTTCGAACGCCCGGCCTCCTCTTCCAATGATGCTGCTGCGAGTGTTTGCTTGTGCACCCAGGATGCAGTACACAAAGGCCTCGATTGACTGATTCATACGCGCGAGCCCTGGCTGTGTTAACCCTTGTGCATAATTCGGCACAAAGTGCTCGAACTGACTAACAGCGCCCTGGTCGTTACGAACGAAGTATATGCCGTTTGCTCGATAGTTTGGGTCTTTTCTGTCTGTGACGCGCTCGTCATCAAACAGAGCTAGATCGGAATCAGGATAGTCGTAATCAGTAGAGTAGGGGCCCTCACCAGGAACCCAAATGTACACATTGCCAAGCCCGTGATTTTTGCCGTATGTGAAACGGAAGTCAGCATTGGGGTCGACACCGAACTCTTGGCAAATCCTCTTGTATGCGTCGATGTTGAACTTGTTGTCTTTCTGGTTGAATGTGGGGTCGTCTGGCAAAGCACTCACACTCTGTTCCCCACCCATTTTGTAAAGAATTCGCCTTGTTGTGAAATAAACGTGAAACCTGTAAAATGACCGGAGCTGCGGGGTTAGGGAGAGAGTCGAGTTCTTATCAAACAGAAGGCCACGCGAGATCCCGCAGCCGGTTGTTGCACACCACAGAGCAAAGTTTAGTTGCTGTGGCCAGAAACTCATATGCGGGCCGCCGAGCCACTTTCTCCCATATTTCGCGGTTGTGAACGAAATTTGTGTGTCTCTGAAAATGTTTCTGTATTTCGTTGTGAAATAATCAGTTGGCGTGACATAGATCTTTTGCGCTTCATCGTTCAAGACAGAGCCAATCATCATGTCTTTATCGATTGAGGTGGCGAATTCAACAGCCGGGATTGGTTTTTGTGTGTTTCGGTTTAACGTTAACTGATAAGGGAAACCGCCAATATACTCTAAGCCAAGGGCGTCTTTCAGGGCTTGTGTCCAATTCTTGTGCGGTATGTCTGAGGGCATAGCCCAGGAGCCATGCCCCTCTGAGAAAAGAACTACTGCTGTGGCTTTGTGCTTTTCGTCGAAAGAAACTTCTGTTGTAAATCTTGACATATCAGCGTGCGGGAAACGCCTTTTGAAGTCTGAAATAGCCTTAGCCTTGGCGGCTGTAGAGAGTTTTTCAGCCTCCGGAGAACTCAGCCAAGCAAGTTGCGGATTTACTGTGGGTGGTGTTGGCTGTTTTTTGCTAATATACCTGCTCTGTTGGGGATAGAGGGGATTTTGGGGACGAGGAAAAAACGGGGGCGGAGGTCCGTAATCGTGGCCGCCAATGTCTAGACCAAGATTTGAACCAGGATTAAAACCACCAGGGCGTCTGCCAAACATGATTGAATATATATATTTTAAATTTAAATATATATATTTATATACACAATGGTTGTGTTAACAATCGTCGCACCTTCGAACCCTCACACCATCTACTTCGACCACCCGCTTCAGAAACCGAGTTACATAAGACTTGTTTCTTGTTCATTTTACAACTCGTGGCATAATTTGAAAGAAAATGCAACTATTTCAACAACAATAGATAGCTCCAATGGATCAACTCCAAACGTGACATTACTTCAAGGGCATTACACCATTGATAGTCTAGCGAAACAATTTAACGACTTATCCACCCAACATAGAATAAAATTACAATTATCAACTACTATAAATACACCAGTCGGCGCGATGGTCATTCACAATGGAAGTAATGTAAAGTTTAGTGACAATCTGGCAAATTTACTTGGCATAAGAGCTGTATTGTTTCTAGTAACATACGTCAAAGGATTAACATCACCAAGCACTTACTTTATCCACTGCGATCTGGTTGATAAAGAACAGAACCTGTTCAACGGTAAGCCTTCGACTGTATTGGCTAAATTTGATCTTCGAGGTGAGCCATATGAGAAAGTTTTCTATGAATCAACACAGCAGAACATGCGTGACGTCTCGTCTGGTGATTATGTAAACAGCATAACACTGTCTGTAAGGGATGAACACAATGCCCTTTTTGACTTCAATAACATGCCCCTTGAATTTGAACTTGAGATCAATTAAAAAATATATTATATATATACCCCCTGATGATGAGCTCGACTAACGTGTTGCCATCAGCTCCTGAATACAGCGAAACTCCATCGCTTTACCCAGACTTATCCAACGGTGAAGGCTTCAGACTCAAAAAAATCTCTGACTTGCAAAAGGAGCTTGAGTCGGAGGCGAATCATTACAGACAAGTTGCTAAGAAATACAAGCGAACACACACCATTGTTCACGGAACCGCAGTAAGTTTTGGTTTCATTTCTACAGCTTTGTCTTCAGCCACAATCGTCACAGCCCTGACAGGAGCCGGGCTCATAGCCAGCCCTGTCATTGCCGGCGTGGCAGCTTTGACAGGTTTTTCAGCGGCCGGCATCACTTTGTTTAGCAGGCGGCTTGATAGAAAAATTACTAAACACGAGAAAATATACACACTCGCCCTTGCAAAACGAAACTCTGTCTTTGAGCTGGTTTCAAAAGCTCTAACTGACAAGCGTATCAGCGATTCAGAATTCAAAATAATCCTCCGTGAAGTTGAGAGCTATTATGAACTTAAGAACGAAATACGCTCTGGTGAAGCAAAACCCTCACAAAACAAACAAACTCAAACTCAAACGCCAGATCTTGACAAGATCAGAAAAGAAATCCGCAAGGAAGAACAAGAAAAGATTCAAAAAAAACTCAATCGTCTTACCGCTGTGTCCAAATCAGATTTGAAAGACTAAATTCGGGTTTCTCGCTTTATCTAACAAAAGAACGCAATTGCGTGACAAAGCGTGACACATGACGTGACATTGTGCGTGACTGTCACGCGTGACATTGCGTGACACATAACAAAAAGGGACAAAACCCTGGTCGGGGGGTGCTCTGGTGGCTGTTTCGTTTTGCCTAGCCTAGGCTAGGACTTAACTCCCTGACAAAGGAGTTGTCGTTTCCCATTTAGCCTCTGGGAGCGAGGTTGAGTTCTCCTAGGAGATCTCTGTTCAAGCACCCCCCTGTATCAGTTGGGCCGGGGCTGGTTCACCAGGGGGTCACTAACTGACGCAGCAACCCCACTACCCCTGGTCTGACATCGCATTAGCCGTAAGCAGGATTCAGTGGGGGCCAGCCACACCTCCCTGAGCTATACCGAATTACAGACTTACTATAATATATGGTGCGAACAGGTCTTTTATATTCGACCGTGTTGCCGTGCTTTCACATGTGGTAACTCATAAAGAACTACGCATGCGCAAATATAACCGAAAAGTTGTATTTTTCTAAATATAGGCTTTACATAATAAATACCGGAAGTCACGATCGCCAAATTGAAAAAATAATTGTATTGTATTGTATAAGCATGACTGACTTCACCGCACGGCTCAGTGAACTTGACAAACAACACAATTTTGCCATCCTTCGCTCGCTATATGGTGGTGATTATAGGAAAGAAATACACCGCTTGGGTCTGCCGGAAAAACTTTGCCATATCTACGAAGATATGGGGTTGGCAGAGATGGGGAAACAATATCTACAAGAACATTATAACGCCTTGCAGCGTGAACGTTGGGCCCGAAGATTGTACAAGAGGGCTTGTTATGATTGTGGTGGCTCATTTTTGCAATCAAGCGATTCTTGTGAACTTTATTGCAAAAAATGCGGTCGTGTGGAAGTGCTAGAGGATTATGCTCCGGCATATACGGATCAAAACATTTTGTACAAACCAAGACAAAGGCAGTCGGCACGGTGTTATGCGTTTGGGTACGCTTTAACACGAATTAACAAAAGGATTGGATTGTCTATCGACCAAATAAATGAGGTGAAACGTATTTTCAAACATATACAAGCTCGGCTTCCGAGAATTTCTTATACATTTGTGATCTACAAAATCCTGGACATTACAATGCCGCTTGAAGACCCACAACGAGCGATTGTAAATTGCCTTAGACAACAGATGTCAAAGAATATGATAATTAAAAACACCCGTTTATGGAGCAACGCTTTCAAAGATCTTGAGTAAGCGCCTCAGCTTTCTCCATAAGAAAGGCTTCTAACATAGCACTGTCATCGCCGATGTTGTCTTCAAAAGTTTCACCAGGTATGAGTTTGTTATGTTGTTTTTCTTTTGTTAAATTTTCATGTATTTTTCTGCGAAGCCTTGCCAAGTTCTCGTGAAATCGTTCGACCTTCGGTTGAATACTGTTCAAAAATCCCTCATGCTTGACAATTTCAAGCTCTGTGACTTTCAACAATTTCCATGCAAAGAAAGCAACCGGCTTCGGCCCCTCGTCTGGAGAAAGGAAAGCCTTTTTCATTCTGAAGTAACGCAAATACTCTTCATCTATGTATTCTTTGCTGAACGACATTCTGACCGAGCCGTAAGAACACCAGAGGTCTTTCTCGGCTATTGAAGTCATTATTTTCTCAAATGTCTTAGTTTGTTCAAGAGCGCCAATGTCAATAAGTTTACTTTGATTGCGCGTAAGCTTTTGTTTTGAAAACAGATAACATATGCCCCAGGCAAGCGCTGGGTGATCTTTTGTCTGGTAAATATTTCCGCCGTTTAAAAGATTATTATGATTCGAACTTGGCTCTATCTGGTTTATAGAACACATTCTGAAGTAAGAATCGACAAAAAGGCCTTTGTTGACCCTTTCCCCACTAAACACAAGGCCAGTTTGTATCTGGGGTTTATAATAACTGGGCACTCGAGTCATAGCTATTTTCCGCTTGAAAGGACATTTGAACTCCAAAAGAATTAAATTATTATCTTTGTCAAGATAATAGCCGTCAGGACTGCATATAATTTTTCGAAACAATGGATGATCTGTTGCCAGATTGAGGGATACAGAATGGGCAAATACTCTAGCAGAGTGCTTCTGCTCAAAATATTTACGGGCAAGCGGTTCGAACAGATTGCCCCAGGTACAGGCCGTATTGCTATGCATGTCTGATGGCTGTAATTTTTTTAAAAGCAAGCTCTTTGGTGTTTCAAAGGGTGAAACTCCGATCAAGGCTGCAATTTCGGATGCCCCAAGAGTATTTTGTCGATAACTCACCCAGTCGGCGCTCTTTTGTTTTAGACCAGTATTCCTCGATTTGAGAAAGTTCAAGAACACTTGTGTTGTCGTCATCATTGATATACGAAGG